>CAUYSK010034165.1:0-34260 GCA_963575035.1 Avahi laniger | reverse complement strand
TTAATTTCTTTCTATTTTTGGTAGAGACGGGGTCTCGCTCTTGCTCAGGCTGGTCTCGAACTCCTGAGCTCAGAACGATCCGCCCACCTCGGCCTCCCAGAGTGCTAGGATTACAGGCGTGAGCCACCGCGCCCGGCCATCAGCCATTTTTAAGTATACAGTTCATTAAGTACATTTCCATCATTGTGCAGCCATTACCACCATCGCTCTCCAGAACTTTCTCAGCTTCCCAAACTGAAACTCTGTCCCCATTAAATGATAAGTCCTTATTTCTCCCGACCTCCAACCCCGGCAACCACCATTCTACTTTCTGTCTCTGTGAATCTGACTGCATCAGGGACCTCAGCTGGATGGACGCACACGTATTTGTCCTTTCGTAACTGGCCTGTTTCCGCTCAGTGTAATGTCATCAAGGTTCATCCATGTCATAGCGTGTGTCAGAACGTCCTTCCTTTCTAAGTCTGAGTAACACTCCTGCTCTGTCGCGCGCGTGTGTATTTGCCGGTTGGCGTTTGGGTGGCTTCCACCTTTTCACTGCTATAATAATGCTGCTGTGAGCACTGACGTGCCAGTGTCTATTTGAGTCCCTGCTTTCGATTTGTTGCCTTTGTACCTAGGTGCAGGGAGCATTTCATCATCAGGAATGAGACAAAGGAAATGAAAAGAAAGCTCCTGACTTCCAGGGGTTCTCAGCTTGGGTCCTCGGGTAGAACTCAAGTGATCTGCGAACCTGGGGGATGTAGGGGGAAACAAAAGACTTCGTTATGGTCACTAACCTGTAACTGAAATGTGGCATTTCCTTCAATGATGGCTCTACCAACCACAGAGGTATTAGCATTGCCTGTGATTTAGTCACCAGTAGAAATCACAGATGGTTTCGTATTCCATTCCTGTTATTGTGGATATCTTGGAGTATCACTACATACATCACTGCTTGAAAGTTATAGTTGTTATCAGACTTACAGCTGGGTTACTTAATGGGTTAATAAAGAAGACATCTATTACCCTATCACAAATTTTAAAGGACATTTTGACAACCGTTTTTCAGTATGGTCAGTTTCCTTTCCTTTGCAGTTTCTTATGAATTTATACATTTAAAAAGATTGCTCTAAGGGCCGAGTGCAGTGGCTCTGGGAGGCTGAGCCAGAAAGATCGCTTGAGCCCAGGAGTTGGAGGCTACAGTGAGCTGTGATTGTGCCACTGCATTCCAGCCAGGGTAACAGAGCGAGACCCTGTCTCAAAAAAAAAGGAAAAAAAAATGATTGCTCTAAGAAGGGGTCCAGGGGCCTCACCAGACTGCAAGGGGTTCAAGGCACAAAACAGCTGAAGCAGCCCACTCTTACCTCCCAGAGGAGATAGCTGGGAGGGATTACAGCAGGCCTTAGCCTGCCAGCGGGGCAGGTTTGCGGTTTTGCTTCCAAGCAGCTCCTTGGAGGACAATCTGTGTGTTTTGAGGGGCCCTGGACCTCTGTCTCACCCCCTCCAAAATAAGAACAGAAATTTCACTTCATAATTATGAGGAATCTTCTCTCAGATCCCGGGATGGCTTTGGACATGTTCTGAGTCTGTTTGGACTCCCGGGAGTGAGCACGCCAGGGCGTGAGCATTGCAGTGGTTTCGCTGGAGGAAGCGGCAAACGGGCTGACGGAGCAGCTCGGGCACCGCGTGGCCAGGCGGGTCTGGACCCGAAAGGAATGTGTTTTCTCAGTTTTCACCTGCATCAGAGAAATCTCTGCTCCGCAGCTCGTCTGCTCAGTGTGTGACAGGGAGCAAGGTGGTGTGTGGGGCTGGGTTTGTGGATGGGCAGAGAGCCTTGGGGTGGGGGCCGGCCAAGTTGCTGGAGAAATTTTGGCTTCATGGCCTGCATGCCCAAAACACCATTTATCGTCAGTGGTAACAACAGTGCCTGATGGATGGATAAAGGAATAGATGGATACCAGAGAAAGCAAGAATAGGAAAATGTTCATTGTAGAATCTAGGTGGCGAGTGTATGGGTATTCATGGTAAGATTCTTTCCAACGTCTTTTCTTCTTTCTTCTTAATGAAGCATTACTATTTTTAAAAGTACACAAGTGAAATGAACAGCTCCATGAATAATCACTTCCAATGGACCTACCACTGGGCCATCCACTGGGACAGTGCTCACACCCCAGAAGCCACCCTCAGACCCCCTCCCAACAGCCACCCTTCCTGCTCCTCCCCCAGAGTGAGCTCTTCTGCCTCCTGTGTCTACGTTTATTTAGTTTTTCTTAAGTTCCAGCTTTACAGAAAGCAAATCAATGTGTGTTCTTCTATGTCTTGCTTCTTTGACTCGATGTTATGTTTGGGAGCTTCATCCATATTCTGTTTGTATTAACAGCTGAAGGTTATTTATTTTTGTTGCTGGATAACATTTTATCTTAAGAATATCCCGTTCTAGTGATGGTGAGCATTTGAGTTGTTTCCATTCTTAGGGTTTTATGAATAATACTGCTAGGAATACTCTTGTATCTGCCTTTGTGGGAAACATGCATGAAATTCTGTTGGTGGATAGTAAGGACTGAGTTGCCGATCACTGGTTATGCCTAGATTCAACTTTTGTAGAGAATGCCAGGTGGTTTTCCAAAGTGGTTGTACCAGTTTACACTCCCAGGAACCATGTGGGAGAGTTCTGATTGCTTCACATCCATGCTAATATTTGTTATCGCCAGCCTTTTTAATTTTAGCCATTTTGGTGGGTATATAACAATATTCAACTTTTATGTTTGAAATTTTTCATAGTAAAATGTTGGGGAAAAAATATCATTCACACTTGTGATGTCATAGAAAAATAGTATTTTTAAGGAAACGGTTGAAGTTGGCACTTGCCTGGCCTTAGGGTAAAGACATATCCTTTCACTGCAGACAGCTCCAAGGCCGGCCCTACCTCCCGTGGTCCAGGGGCTCCCCAATCTGCCATGTGTTCCTTGCCGAATCCTGGAGAAAGTTTAAGAAGCTGGGCATAGGATGTGGTCTCTCCTGGAGCCCCAGATGAGGCTGGGAGTACGGTGAAGCTGTGCTCGTGCATGGTGTTGGCGTGACGTGGAGGTGGAGCTTGGAGCTGGTTTCTGGCCTAGAAGTTCTGGCGCGTGTTGCTGGTTCCCAGAGAGATGTGTTCTTGAGTCAGCCTGGGAAATGAAAATAGTTCATTGACTTTTTGCTAATTCTACTTGACGGTGTAACTATGCCCAGGATCCTCCAGGTCGCTGGTTTGAGGTCACAGCTGCCTGCTTGCTGGGGCCTCCCTCTCTGACGTAACACAGATGACGCCCACCTCTGGAGCTCCTTCCTCAAGTTGGCCACTGCTCAGCTGACTTCCTTCAACATAGATGGTGGCCCCAATTCATTCCTCCTCTCCCTCCTTCCTTCCTTTCACTCAACAAATATTTAGTGAACGTGAACTTTTATGGTCAGGCGTTGTCCCTCCTCCCTCCCTCCCTCCCTCCCTCCTTTCCTTCAATTTGCGTGCCCACCCCCCATCCACCTGTCCACCCATCTACCACCCAGCCCACCCATCCATCCATCAACTCATCCACCCACCTGTTCACCCATCCATCCCTCCCTCCTTCCCTCCTTCTCGATGGATTTACCCATCATAGATCAGGCCTTGGGCTAGACACAATGTGTGAACTGTGGTCCTTGTCTTTGAGGTATTCTCGCATAACTCCCGACCGTGACAAGTAATTAAATACTTATTCCTAATGCAGTGTGACATGGCTGTAAGGGGGAACGAGAGAGGTGCCTAGGCCAGGTGAGAGGATCAGGAGAAGCTTCCTGGAGGTCTTGATGCTGATGCTGCATCTTGAGAACATCCCGGGATGGGCCAATAGGGGAGGACCGTGGGGCAGTGGGCATGTCGCTTCTCTGGTAGAGACACAGAGGAGAGCCATGCCTGGGACACTCCGTGAGCCTCAAGTCACCAAGTGCAGACAGGTGGAGTGCGAGGGGCCAGGTGGGGAGGTGTGGCTCTAGAGAGGTCAGTGGGGCAATTTAGTTGGGGCCTGTTGGCCTTCCAAGGAGTGTGGGCTCTGGGATGAAACTGTGGGGCCCTGGGATGTGTGTGGCAGACAGACCAATGGCACCCTAAGAATGTCCAAGTCTGGTTCCCAGAAGCTGAGTGTGTTACCTGACATGGCGGAAGGGATTCTGTGATGTTTCGAGTTAGGGGTCTTGAGATGGGGGGTTATTCTGGATTGTCTTGCAGGCTTGATGCATCCCAAGAGTCCTCGGGAGGGAGGCAGGAGAGTCAGAGCCCGTCAGAGGAGGGTGTGATGGAGCAGAGGGGAGCCAGCGCTTCCTGGCGTGGAAGGTGGAGAAAGGGGCTGCGAGCCCAGGAGTGCCGGCTTCCTTTAAGCAAGGGCAAGGGGTTCCTTCTAGAGCCTCCGGAAGGAACACAGCCCTACCAACCCCTGATTTTAGCCCAGCGAGACCCACGTGAGACTTCTGACACCCAGCACACGTCACTACAGTTCGTGGTCATTTGTTACAGCAGCCATAGGAAACTGACCTGCAAGCGCGCTCGGGGGCCGTCTGGAAACCTTGGTATGAGGGTCTGGATTCAGGGTGGGGGGATGGGGCTTTTTAGCCAGGGACCTTAAGACCATTGCCATTACGGGAAATCCATCTTAAAGAGTTCATCTTCCAATCAGACAGCTATAAATGGTTTTCTTTGTGGATAAATTGTTACATTTAAGACTAGGATCAAGGAAAATCATAGAATCTGATTCATTGTTACCAGGGTCCCATGAATTGTGAGGTTTGAACCTTTTTACTCGGGGATTCTGACAATGTATCACCCCAGGCAAATGCGGTATGAACAGAGCCCTGCTTTGGGGGAAGTGGAATCCCATTAAAGGTGGCAAATCCCTCAGGGGCCTTGGTGGATTTCCCGTTCCTCGTTTCTTCCCGCTGTTGAGCAGGAAGGTGGGGTGTTTAGTGAGTATCACTGTAACCTGTACTTTTCTAAAGTCAAACAGATTTCTCTGGGTGGGAGGATCCGTCTTTTGTGGCATCGGCGCAGCCCGTCTGACTCAGCGACTCAGCCGGCACCCCGGCAGCTGACGCGCGACAGTTCCCGCTGATGGCTCGCCTCTGCTCCCCGCGCCTGCTCCTGCATTCGTCTCTCCTCCCGCCTTCCCCAGGCAGAGCGGAGCCTCTCCCACCCGCCTCCCACGTCTCTCTCTCAGCCCGGGGTTGGGGGCTGCATGGCTGTTACCTCCGAGGCTTCTGTGTCACCGGGTAGTGGAAATGTCACTAAGTGTCAGAACTTTGGGCCTCCTCCAGATGCCATCGATGGTGGCATCACTAAGTGGCATTTGCGTGCTAGGTATGTGCTCTCTTTTACATACGTTATCTCATTTGGTAAGTGCAACCGCTTCTGCATTTTAAAAAAACTTTCCCTGCCGTCGCGTCGCGGGGTGAATAATGGGGAAAGCTAGACCCGAGCACCCAGCATGTCCACCCCGCTCACTGCCCACTCCTTTCTCCTGCTGGACTTCGGACATGAGCTTGTTCTAGTGTTATCTGGGGTGGCCACTGTTAAGGATTGAATTGTGTTCCCAGAAGGTATGTTTAAGTCCTAACCTCTGTACCTGTGAATGTGACCTTCTTTAGAAATAAGGTCTTTGCAGATGTAATCAAGTTAAGATGAGGTCATGCAGGATTACAAGAGCCCCTAATCCAGTGACTGATGTTCTTATAAAAAGAGAGAAATTTGGACACAGAGACACAGACACACGGGGAAGAACACCATGTGACGACAAAGGCAGATGCAGCTGCCAGCCGAGGAACACCGAGGATTTCGGCAGCCGCCGGAAGCTGGGAGCAGGCATGGGGCACATTCTGCCTCACAGCCCCAGGAGGAGCCAGCCCTGGCGACACCTTGATGTAGGACGCTGGCCTCCGCAACTGTGAGAAAACACACTTCTGTCGTTTAAGCCACCTGCTCTGTGGTCATTTGTTAGGGCGGCCCTGGGCCACTGAGGCACCCGTCCAGTCCCCGTTTGGCTACTCCGCCTGTTTTTGCCTTCTTACCCCAGACACCGCCGTCTCTACCTGCACAGTTGGCGCTGACGAAGGAGAGTTAGGTTTGGGCCACGGATGGCATGTCCGTGACGTGCTCGAGGAAGCCTGGGCCGCGCCTCCAGGAGCACGCCCGGGCCTGCGCCCAACCTTTGCTCAGAGACCCGAGTTCACTGGGTTCAAGAATCGTTCCCTTTTCTTCTGAGTTAACTGCTTTCAAGAGATCAAATAGTGTGTCGTGTCCTTTCCCAGACTGGCTGATTCAAACCATGCCACTGCCAGGAAAGGAAAAAAAAAAAAACGATTGACTAAGAAACATTCATTTCTGTTGCAAATTACTAGTTGGGGCTAGTTGTTGATTATCTCACCTCTGTTGCCGTTTGTATTTAGAAATGGCTCATAAATTTGCTTACGTGGGTCTGGTTTGTCCTCTAGAATGAAATGATTACACTGCAAATAGTTCTAAAGCCACACTGTGATTCAACAGCATCCGTCCTCTGACGCTCCTACTGTGTGTCAGGCACTGAGTGGGGTGCTTTCTATATTCTGTAGTTTTCACAGTAATTTGGTGAGCTCCATGTTACAGGTGAGGAAATTGAGGCCAAGGACAGATAAGGGAGCACAATACGCGAGGTCCACGGCTCAAAAGCGTTTGAGCTGGTTTCATGCGGCTGTCTCGGGACTCAAGTCTATGCTTGTGGTTTATCTTGGTGCTGTCTCAGACAGCTTCGCAGTTAGACATCGGAGTAAAGCAAACGCGGAGTGTTCACATGCAGACGTGCGTCTGGCAGACGTGTGTGAGTGTGTCTGCATGCAGGCACATGCTTGTGTGGGAGGCTAATGTGTGCATGTAACTGTCTTCTAGAATGTTGACCATCACTAATTTTGAAAAATTTCCTGAATGACCTCTCCTGCCAGGCCAATAATTTGAGCCCAACAGATAAATCACTGGGCTTAATCGCAGTCTCTTCAAGTACCTTTTAAATCCCGCAAATAGCTCCGAGCCTCTCCAGGGACTGGGGCCGGCTGCCCTCAGCTCCACCGGCCACAGGAGGCTGAGTCAGGAGAACCTTCTCCAGGGCCCGAGGAAGCAGGAGGTGAAGCCGGCGGTCCCCACGCTGTGCAGAGGGCTGGTGGGACCCACTTGCTGCTGAGGAAGCACTGCCATCCTATCCTTTTCTCCATGAGCCCCCAAGGAGGGCAGAGACGTGACATCAGCGCACTGGGGCGCGTCTCCCCAGGATGCAGCTCTGTGCCCTCTGCGTGCGATGCCTGGCTGGTCTCTCAATGATTAACCGCGCGACCTTGGGCATACCACATGCCTCCCATGCCCGTCTGCCATGGCGGCGTGGCGAGTGGAAGCCACCCCTTGCTTACCAAGGGCGTGACCTGGGCCGCCCCCCGGGACAGCCGCGCCCGCTGCGCCGAGAGGCCTTTGCCCTGCCTGGGATGCTTCGCCTGAACCCCACACTGCTCTAACCTTCACCGCCCTCCTGTCTCCTCTTCCAGCTCACCTTCTTGGGCTGTCCTTGGACATCCCATCGGGAATGTTGAACACCCCTCCCCCCCGATTTTTTGTTTGTTTGATTTCTCATCGCCTGCCTTATTTTCTTCTTCTTAGCACTTACCATCGTCTGGCAGACTATGTATTTCTTATTTATTTTGCTTATCGTCTCATCCCTCTAGAAAGGCAGGGGCTGGTTTGTTTTTCCCCACAACTGTACCCCCAGCAGTCAGAACAGGGGCTGGCACCAGGTGGGTGCTCAGTAAACAGTCTCGAGTGAGCGAGGGAACGCGTGGACCACCAGCCAGCCTGGCTTCGCGGAGCTTCGCTTCGCTCATTGCAGCGAAGTTCGCCTGCTAAGTACGTAGTAGCCTCTCACTACGTGATGGTTACGACTGTGTGTGTTATGACTTACATTACTATCAGCATGTGCCTTATTTTTGAAATAAAGGGCTGCATGAGCAGGCGCCAGAGCATCACCCGGGGTGGAGTCAGTGCAGGGAAGCAGGGCGCGCTAGTCTGAAGGAGGAGGCAGGCGGAACCCCTCGCCCCGTCACCTCGAGCAGCCTCTGGGCAGCAGAGGAGGCTGCAGATAGGAAGGAAGGTTCCACAGATGAGCGTTTTCTTTCCCCTGCCTCTGATTCCAGGAGTGGCAGGAGAGGGGCAGCCCCCGTGGGAGCCACTGCCGCCCAGCCACCACCGCTGCCCTGTGTGGGTCTGAGCTGACCCTCCAGGCCGAGGCGGGCTGCTCGTCTGTGTCCGAGTTCCTGCACCCAGGCACGTCCCGGCCAGCCCGCGGCCGGGCTGCATCGCGAAGCCAGGCCTTTCTGGAATGCACCCTTTGACCACATAGCCAGGCCACACACGCCTGGTGGTGGGGTACTCTGCGCTCTTTGAAAAAGTGTGTGAATGTCGCCTGGGGGCCCTCGGTCAGGATTTGTTCCATTAGATCTCACTCACTCCCCTCGTTTTATGGGTTTGTTAACTATGTATGTTTGTTTTGCAAGTTGTGTAGATTCTTTGTGTGTTTTATTTGTCATTGGGGTGTGTGCCTTTTTAAAAAAGTAGTTTGTAAGGGTTTCTTCTTTAATATAGAAAAACTGTTAATCCTTTTCAAATCCTATATGTAGCAGTTATTACCTCCCCCACAACTTTTGTTTCCCCAGCCTCTTAATTTTGTCCGAGGTGTTAATTGATATATAGAAGTTTTACATCTTTCTGTGGTCAGACTTGAGTGTCTTAATTCATAACTTCTTAATTAAGTGTCTTAGTGGCTTAGAAACTCCTTATAAATTTTAAGGCTGAGCAGACATTTCCCATTGAAAAAATATATACGTGTAGGATTAATTTGTAGTATCAGGTGTGAGGCAGGGTGTTACGCTATTCCTTCCCTCCTAATGGTTAACAAATTGTCTGGTATTAACTACTCGATAATGCTCCCTTTTCCATCACTTTAAAATACCGCTGTCAGCAGACACTTGACTTTCGTACATGCGCTAAGGTCCCTTTTAGGCTTTCTGTTAGTCGCCCTGACGTGCTGTCCTTGCGCTGTCACTGTACCTTCAATTATTCTAGATTCCCAGTGTTTTAAAGTTGAACTCTCTCATTTTAAAGGCGAAGGGACCGAGTCACAGAAGTCCAGCCACTTGCCCAAGGTCACACGGCCAGATGGGGTCTTGGAGTCTCACATGCATGCAATTTCCAGTGTGTTGGACCTTCTCGTAGGCTGTGGCTCGTGACGTGTCCCTGTGCTCCTTTTTGCTGTCACTTCTGCTCTCGGCGTGTCACTGCAATGCTTGCTTTTTTTTTTTATTTGCAGCTGTAGTAGGCTCTTTCTCTTTCCTGAGTGGAGCTAGTCTTAAGAAGCCACTGCATAAAGTTGCTGGCAAGAATGAGATAAGACACTTGAATTTTACAGTACTGTGCCTGGCAAATAAAAATCCCTTAATCTATTAATAATAATGAAATTGTTGTTATTTCCATTGGCTCTCTGTAAGGTACACCCTCACTTCATACCATCAGTAAATACTGTAACCACGTGTCCTTGAATTTTCAGAATATTCCCATTTACAAGTGTTTGACTCCATCACTCACCTTATCCTGCCCCCCCATAAATTATCAAGTAGCCCCAAACTCTAAACAGGCTGACAAGCTGTTACAGTGATAAAAAGTATACAGTTTACATGTCCCAAGCTTTTGGAGAAACTTGTCCACTCTGACTTTAAGGCACGAACATCTTGGATCTCCTCCCAGAGAGTCACGTCACCCGAGGGTCCAAGGACTCTCAGTGACAAGAGAACTTGTCACTCTGTGTGCTGTGTCTGGTGGGTCGATGTGATCCCTGTGTGCAGTGGAAGCTTGCAAGCAGGGACTCAGACCATCCGCCCGCCCCCAGCTCTGCAAAGCAGCCATAACCAGCCAGAGTAAAGATTTAATGTCCCTGTAAGAGCACTGGAATCAGATAGGCATTAATTACTTTAAAATTACATGAGGAGAGACCTGGTTGTTGTGCAAGCTAATAACTGGTTCCTAGAACCCGTTTGGAGGGGGACCACAGGTGCTGGAGGTGTTCCTCATCCATGCAGCGGGAACTGGAAATCTCCGTCTTGTTTCCCGCGACACAGGGAGGGCGCACCTTGGGTGGGCCCACTGTGGCTTGCGTGCCTGGAACTCGGTGCCTCTCTCACCTGTCATTAACTCGGGGGCATTATAAATTGATAGTCAAGATTAGAATATTCCCTTATAGTTCATCATTTTTTTTTAATGGTGGTAAAATACATGGATCATAAAATTTCCCATCTTCACCATTTCTAAGTGTCCAGTTGAATAGTGTTAGGTACGTTGACATTGTTGTACAGCCGATCTCCAGAACTTCAGAGCTCGTCTTCCATGTAGTCCTGGGGTTGCTGCCTCAGGATGGGTACCCAGTTCATGACCTTTAGAGGAAGTGGGTAGAATTTATTTAGGTCAGGAAGCCAGGGGAGAACAGCAGGAACCTTTGCGGTAGGCTCTGTAAAATCCCATTTTACAGATGAAGAAACCAAGGCACAGGTTGTCTTTTTTTTTTTCCCCCAGTAAATGTTATAGAAAAAGTGTTATAGAAATGGAACATACGTTCAGAAACATGCACAGATAGCATACAGCTCAGTGAATTTTTGCCAACTCGGCACACGGGTGTAGCCATCACCTGAATCAAGAACCAGAGCGTACTAAGTGGCACCCCCACCCCAGGCTCCCAGCCAGTTATTATTAATAATAATTATTATTATTATTTCCCAGGGGCAGCTGCTGTCCCGGCTTCTGTCAACATCAAGCAGCTTTTCCCGTTTCTGAGCCCGACGGTAGTGCGGTCATTCAGCATGTATGGCCTTATGTGGCATCTTTCACACTACATGCTGGCGTCACTTGAAGAGGAACTTGCTGGAGACCCCAGCGAGTTGGGCAGAACTGGGGTGCACACTCAGGCTGGCCCCCTGTGCTCCGCTGTCCCGCTTTCTCAATTTTCACACCAAGAGTGTGAGTTTGCCTGGAACATTGGGGAGTGCAGAGGAATAAAGTTGGATAGAAATGCCCAAAATAGCGGTTTTGTCAAAGTTTGATGGAGGAATTAGACACGGGGGTTTCAGGAGCCACCATTTTTGAGCAGGGAAGTGCCCTGTGGTGTTCTAAGTGACCGCAAGATCTCGGGGTGCTGGGGGTGCATGGGTGGGGTGCAGAGCAAGGGCCAGCTAGAGAAGAGAGGGGAATTCACAGCAGGAGGAGGGAGCCCTGGGTGCAGAGCGTGGCGTGCACGTGGGCGCCAGGCCAGGTCAGGTGGGAAGAGACCAGGTGTTCTGAATAGAACAATAACAATAATCATTCACATTTGCCAAGGGCATGTCCTGTGCGAGACACTGCCAAGTACATCCCACACGCGCGCACGGGCTCATGGCACCCCACCACAGCCCTGTGCGGGAGGTACCGTCATTGTACCCATTTTCAGATGGGAGAACTGAGGCTCAGGCAGGTGAAATGACCTGCCCTCAATTAGGTGTCTGGTAGGGAGTAAAGATGGGGCGAGGCCTGGTCAGTCTCATTCTCAGCACGACACCCGTAACCACCCGCCTCTCTGGCCGGCTTGCGGGAACTCAGGAAGCAGAGACACTGAGGTGTGGGGGCCAGGGGTGGTGGCTCCTGTCTGCAGTTGTCGGGTTGTTGGAACAAAGTTGAAGCCCAGTCTAAACCGCTTTCATCATCATCGTCAGTGACTGTGCTGTGGGTTAGCTGTTTTTTTGTGTTTTTTTTTGCAGTGGATTTGCTTGGGGCCAGCATGCGTCTCCATGTTCTTACTTCCTAAGCCGAGTAAGTTGATATCTGCAATTTGAGAAGAGCCTGGTTTTGGTAGGAAGTTGATTTGATTACTGTTTTATAAGATTTTCCTGGTCTGGTCTTGATCCTGTGGATTTCTCTTGGTTTCAGTAATTTTGGGGTAGTGACCTAGCCCCTGCCATTGAAGCCAAGTCACACTGACGTTCACTCCACCCCAAAGACTGTGTTAGAGTAGCCTCATTTCCAAGAAAATAGAAAAAGGCATTAAGGTCGAAATATCCTGTGACATCTCAAACCAAGACCGTTACAGTCTTCCTGGGCAATAATATGATTATCTGATTTTTTCACAGGCAAGTGGATTCCTTCTAAGGTCATTAATTTTATCCGTATCCAGTGGAAATTATGTTCATTTTAAATTAAAATAAGAGTAACAGCGTCCATCTGTTTGTGGAAACCTAATCTATTAACGTTGATATAATCAGACTGTTTACAAGTTCATTTCGAATCAGACAACAGCGTTTATATTCACGCACACAGGAAACTCGGCGGGACGGTGCCAAGGAAGGGCACACGCTGATGGGCCGTGGTTGCCCTGCGTTCAGGCAGCCCAGATCCTTCACTTTGCTCCAATGTCGTATCAGCTGGGGATATCCCTTCCCTGACGCAGAATCTCGCAGCGAAACAGTTGGGTGGCACCGCCCGCGAGAAGGAAATGCCTCCAGCAGGGTTGTTCAGGCAGCACGTCAATTGCACAGAAAGCCGTTTCGGAAACGTTTCCATCAGCCCAGCAGTCTGAGGGTTAGAGCAGAATGGTGAGAAGGTTCTAAGCAGGCCTGCTTGGGGGTGAGTAATGGCGGGCGGGGCTGCTACGCAACGTCTGGCTGTTCAGGGGGCCGGAAGCAAACGTTTGCAGGCCCTGAACGGGTGGACGCACAGGAGGGCCATTGAGAGGCACGGGCTTCGACATCAGTGTCTTCCTCCGGGAGAGAGAGAAAGGCACTCACGCCTCTGTTCGGGAATCCTGTCGCAGTTCCCAGTCGCTTTTAGGAAACATTGCTGATTCTGACCCGGGCTGCAAGGCCGGGTGTGTTTCCGTCTGCCCCTGGCGCGCCCACTCTCCACGCACCTTTAGTTCCTTACCCTGCTCCAGCTGTGGAGTCCCAGGATGGGTCCTTCTCTTTATGGGCTGTTTCACAGCACAAACACAGTTTATGTGAAATAATAATTTATCCGTTGATTGCTTTGTGTCTTTCTGTATGCCGAGTCCTTGTTTACATCTCTGTCCCCACTCTGAGTGCCGTGCCTGGACGTCGTGGGGGACACCAAATCATGGGTGAACGAATGATGGAAACAAACGTTTGCAGTGAAGGAGGCCGAAAGTAGTTCTCTAATTTGTGGCATAATTTTGACCACTTTCGAAGTTCCCTTTGAGTGTTACTTGTTGGCAAATCTGTCCCATGTGCAGCACAAAGGGAGAAAGAAAGCAAGGGCCAAAAGTGCTTGGTCACCGGGGCAGCGTAGTGACCAGATGCACTGACCTCCACGTCTGGTGCAAGCGCACGAGAGCGTGGGTCCCTGACTGCCTCCAGTCCTGCCCGAAAGTGAAAGCACCTTCCCACGGCGCCTTCGACCCTGGCGCGGGGAGGCAGTGATTGCCTCTTCCTTGAAGCCAGTTAAATGTTTCTTATTTTGAGTGTTATTTTGATTTCTTTCTTTCTTTCTTTTTTTTTCTTTCTGGGACAGAGTCTCACTCTGTTGCCCGGGCTAGAGTGCCGGGGCGCCAGCCTAGCTCACAGCAACCTCAAACTCCTGGAATCAAGCGATCCTCCTGCCTCAGACTCCCGAGTAGCTGGAACTATACAGCCATGCGCCACCATGCCCGGCTAATTTTTCTATATATTTTTGGTTGTCCAGCCAATTTCTTTCTATTTTTAGTAGAGACGGGGGTCTCGCTCTTGCTCAGGCTGATCTCGAACTCCTGAGCTCAAACGATCCTCCCGCCTCGGCCTCCCGGAGTGTTAGGATTACAGGCGTGAGCCACCGTGCCCGGCCTCTTTCTTTCTTTTTTTTGACCCTGCTCACTTATCAGGCTCTGGGCTTGCTTTATGTGCTGAACTCTTCTGTTAAGGCATATTGATTAAAAAAACAAAACTCAATTATATACATAAGAGTTTCTTTATTTAAGCATAAAAGGAATCGTATATATCTTTCCGCAGTTTGCTTTTTCACTCAGTAAGACTTGTTGGAGGTGTGTTTTGGAGATGCGCAGGGTGGAGCCACGTCAACTGTGCTCACCCCTCTAACTTTCAATGGCAGAAGACTCATTTAACAGACCAGCTGGCGTGACTGCCGCCTCCTTCCTGTGCGAGGAATGCTGCCCGATGCCCGAGGCTGGGGGGACGCTCTTGGGAAACCCTCACACGCTTCTTCTCGTGAGTTGTTTGTTTCCCAAGAGTCAGTTGTTTGTTTGTTTGTTCCCAACCCGATTATGCCGGTGACAGGTGTGACTGCGATTACACGATTTCCTGGAAGATTACATAAACTTATGAAACAGGAGCGTGAAAAGAGAGTGGTCCGTTTGCTGAAAATTGAAGGGAACTCTGGAGAAAGTCTCAGCAGAGTGTTGCTGAAAAGCAGTCGATGCTGTGGGCGAGAGAACCGTAAGAGAAAGGGGAAGGGCCGTGCGCAGCAGGTGGTCTTGCGAGGGTCTCCGAGAAGCAGAGGCGGCACCAGGTGTGCGGTGTGAGGAAGACTGTGGGGCCTCAGGGCCGGGGGCTGTCTTCAAAGAAAAGGACTCATCCCTACCACAAAAGGTGAGAGAAGAAACATACATCTACGTGTTTTCGGTAAAGTGAACTGTCTGTTTCTTTTTCTTTTTGATGATTTCCTCCTTTAATGGACTGGTTTTTGGGTTTAGCCGCCAGCCACTGGCTCTGATAGCCGTAGACCTACCGCACTGTGTTCAGTGGCTGCATCACGTTCCGTGACGGGGTAGACCCTCAACGGCGCGGTGGAGGTGGAGGCCCTCTCTCGTTTCCACTCTGAAACACGACACAGGAGCAAGCAGTCTTACCCGGGACTCCCGTGCACAGATGAGTGGCATCTGCGTGGACGCTGAGATGCGGAATCGCTGGGTGTGACATTTGTACTTTTAAAAGCAGCTGAAGTTGGTTGATTTTGAAATTGAAGACTCCCAGCCCTGTGAAGACGGGGGCTAAGTCTTTTACCTGTGAATGAGGGTTTAAAATAGCTAGTAAGTGCTCAGATACTCCACTAGGGCTTTGATCTGCCTGTTTAGCAAGCAGTTCTCGTGCCCCGGCTGTGTGCCAGGCGCTGTGTCAGGCACCGAGGGTGGGAGATTTGTGGCATGGGATGCCTGATCTTGAGAGGCAGGTAAAACTGTTCCATATTTGGAAGTGGAGACAAGAGTGTGGGTTTCTGGGCCTTATTTGGAGGGTAATATTCTCTCCGTCTGTCTTAGATTCTGTTGCTGTAACAGAATACCGTAGACTGGGTGGCTTAAACAATAAACATTTGTTTTCTAGTTCCAGAAGCTGGGTGTCCAGGTCAAGGTGCCGGCGTGGTTGGGTTCTGGTGAGGGCTCTCTTCCTGGCTTGCAGACGGCCGC
Organism: Avahi laniger; assembly: GCA_963575035.1. Lineage (NCBI taxonomy): Eukaryota > Metazoa > Chordata > Mammalia > Primates > Indriidae > Avahi > Avahi laniger. The sequence continues at coordinate 18,781 of CAUYSK010034165.1, read as the reverse complement.
CTTCTTGTTGTATCCTCACGTGGCGAAGAAAGAGAAAGCTCTGGTCTCTCTTCTTACAGGACATTAATCCCATTTGTGGGGATTCCACCCTCATGACCTCATCTCACATCTCCCAAAGGGCCCACCTCCACATCCTGTCACTTGCGAATTTTGGAAGAACACAAAGATTCGGTCCATGGCACTATCTCCAGCACAGAAGATAACAGAGAAGGAACAGTTTACAGTGGGGCAGGATGTGTAGGTTGACTTGTGGCTTCACTCGTCGAGGGATTGCAAATTCTCTGTCCTGGCCTAGTGAGAAGTCAGTTCAGGGTCCATTCCAGAGAGTGGTGGTCTGACCACCACCGGCCGGAGCCTGTGAGGTGGCGAGGGCGCAGGCCTGGGTCAGGGCACCTCGTGCCACTCCTGGTTTTGCCCACTGCTTGCCGTGTGACCTTGGAGAAGTTGTTCCACTCTGAGTGGACCTGTCTGGTAGGTGGGCTGGGTCTGGCTTTGGGAATCTGAAGACAGTGGGGTCCTGAGATGGCACAGAGTGGCCCCTGCGGCCAAGTTTCGTGGCCGCCCTTGCTTGAGCAGAATCTTGCCCTCAACTTCCCTCTGCCCCCACCCCGATCATGTCCAGTGCGGCACAACAGCCGGAGAATCCTCTTTTTTGGCCCCATGAGAACATTTGGGAACAACCGCATTCAGCCCTGTAGACTGCTGCTTATTGCTAAGACATCGCGTCGGCTGCCATTCCCAAGTCAAAGTCAAGGCTGCTCCGGGCTCTGGCGCCGTCCTCCTGGGCCCTGCCGAGTGTGGCGTGACCTGCCTCATCCCAGCAGAGCGGCAGGACCTGCCGTGCTGAAAGGGAGGGAGTCTGGGGCTGTGAGTAAGGTGGCCTGGGTCCACAACCTGGCTTTGGCTCTGTGACTTTGGGCATGTCACTTCCCCCTCGGTGCCTCAGTTTCTCCACTCAGAGTTAAGGTGAGGATAAAACCAGCTACTCTCTTACAACAGTGCCTGGCCTATCAGGCCTAACAAAGGTGGGCTTTAATTTTCTGAGATAAAGAGAAATTCTTATTTGGCTCAGACAATCTTTTCCTGCCAGGGAAATCACTAGGTTTGACACACTGTTTAAAAACTTGACCTCCACCAATCCAGTGATGACCACTGAAGTCCCTTCTGTTTCAACTTCTGCTTTCTCTCCAAAGAAGAGGGTTTACTGAGTTAATTGCTGGTGTGAACAATATTGCGGGGGGGAAAAGGTTTATCCTACTTAGGAGAATGCACCTATTTTAAGGAGCTTTAGCACATTTTTCTTTGCAGCCACCTGGCGTGAGAAATCTTCCCTGTGAATAAGCCTGCCTCGGTTACCCATTCCGCTTAGCAAACAGCCCACCGGCTCAGGAGGGGGAAGGGGAGAAGGTAAGGCAGGCATTGGACGAGGTGAGCCCCCCGATTATTCCGTCTTCCATGGGGTTCCCTAATCCACGTATGCCTCCTGAACAGTGGGTGTGAATTCGTGGAAACAGAGTCCTAAGTCTGCGCACATGTCCCTTTTAAATGCGGGTACTAGAGAGGGGAGGAAATTTAGTTCCAAGACCAGATTGTGGCTGGACAGTCACACAAGTGCAAGATACTGGGTTTGCTATTGTGAAGTCTCCTTGGTGACATGTGTGGTGGACCTGATTAATATGTGAGAGCATGATTTTGGAAGAATTACCCATAGGACCGTTCCGTTCTCTGGGTAAGCGTATATGCTTGTGTGTGTGTGTGTGTGTGTGTGTATGTACAGGAAACCTCTTGTTTGTAAACATTTCCTTCTCCAGACAGCCAGCAGCTTTCCTTGTAGGCCTCTTCCTGGCTCTCAGGACACCGTTTTGTTCATCTTGGAACCTGGGGCCTCCCATTTCTGCTCTGGTCCCAGTGCACGGTGCCAGGCCTACCCAAGGGGTGTGTGTGTGTGCGTGTATTCATATATGTATGCACGTGTGTGAAGTATTGTGTGTGCACATGCATGTGCATGCGCACACGCACATGTATGTGTGGGGGTATATATGTACGGATGTGTGCAAATGTGTGTATACCGCATGTGTGCGCGTGTGTGCATGGAGAAGTTTGCTCCTGGTCTCCAGAGCTGAGTAACTTCATGAGTGGTACTTAAACCCTTCTCTTGTTCACAGGACAAAGTTCAACCCCTAGTTTTCTTGGCAGAGAAGGCCGAATTTGGCCCAGACTCAGGCTTTTCATTTTCATCTCCTGCCAGTTCCTTACCAGGCACCCTGTGCTCCAGCCACAGACGACCTTTTGCAGTTGCCCAAAGAGCCCATGATCATGCGCACTCCAGGCCTTTGAAGATGCCAGCCCCTCAGCCAGGGGTCCCCTTTCTTCCCTCTTTCCCGGCCCAGCTCAGACGGCTGTGAGACCCTCCCAGGCCTGCCCAGGCTGAGTCCTCCCTGCCGGGCTCCTCGGCTTCTCTCATCCTTTAGAGACGCGCGTATCACACGTACCGTCGTGTTTGATTATCCCAGCAAGTGCCGGCCGCTAGAAAACCCACACAGGCCTACCCCTCCCCTGCGCCTAGTGCAGTGCCTGGCAGACGGCCGACGCCTGGTGTTCATCAGAGCGAAGGGATGGGAGCTCGTGCCTTGTAGTAAGGTGCTCGTGTTGTGCAGCTACAAGAGACTGCAAACGACGGCATCAGTAATAATACTGTTTATCTAGCGCCGCCTCTGCGCAGCTTGCTGTGCTCAGCACTTTACCTTTGTGAATGCACGTAACCCGTACCGCTGTGTGGGGTGAGTGCGGCATTCTCTCCCACTTACAGATGGAAGAATGAGGCTCAGACAGAAGTAACTCGCTCAGGTTACACGGTGTGTGGTGGATCTGTGATGCTCACCGTAAAATGAGGGCAAGTCACCACTCGACTGATCTGCTTCTGTTGTAGAAACCAAACGCTCCTTGGCATTGTTCCCCTGTGATGGTGGCTTTTGAGCTTGAAGTACCCAACTTTCTTGGGCATAGGAGCTCCCCACTTGCCCTGCCTGTGCCCCAGGATCTTTGCACAGGATCTCCAGGTGTGGTTGCAAGGCTGGGTTTCAGCTGAATGAGAGAGCACAGGGTCCCCGCATGCCTGTAAGAGAGTTCCTAAATCTGCTTCAAGCCGTGTCACCCTCTCACTGCAGGTATATCGAGTGAACGCGGGGAGACTCCGCTGTGACCTACATTGGGAGGATGTGGGCCGGGGCGGTGGGTGGGAGGAACGCAAACGCAGATGATGCTCGCCGTGAATACAGTGTTGGGGAACATCACAGCCGACAGCCGGGGATGAAAGGCATTTGATTTATAATAGACTCTCAATTCACCTTCGTTCTTATTAGTTATAATTTTTCCTGAAACCTCCTGGGGGATCCTACCACCTGGGCCGGGGGGGCAGGGAACGGCAGCCCGGGCAGTGAGGAGCCGTGATCCTTTCCTCGGAGCCACGAGCAGACAGACTTGCCCTGCTTCTTCCATGGCATGGGCAGGGGGCAGAGGAGGAACACAGACGCCTGGCTGGCTGGCAGCAGAAGCTTCCTGTCGGTGCCAGGCGGGGCAGAGCTGGCATTCTGGGGCGGATGGTCAGTTTAGCGAGAGGAAGAATCTGGAAGCACACTCAGAGATCAGCCCAGAGCGAGTTTTCCTTTTTATTACAGTTTTCCTCAGGCTTGGTGGGGAGGGGACAGAGGGTGTGAGTTGCGTGCGGTCCTTGCCTTCACGCCTTCGCTCATCTAACTGATATTTCCTGAGGGTCTGTGTCCCAGCAACCATAGAAAACGCAGGATATGAGCAAAACCGACCGTATGTGTCTTCCCTCGGGGAATGCGCAGCCTAGTGGAGAAGGCGGGTGATTAAGGTGAGGACAAAGCGCTAGTCACTTGTCATTCATTCATTCACCTGGTGTGTACTGAGCGCTGACCGTGAGCTAGGCTTCCTTTTAGCCCTGCTGTCCAGTATGGCGGCCACATGTGACTATTTAAATTTAATTAAAATTAGACAAAATGGAAAATGCAGTTCATTAGGTACATAGGCACGTTTCGAGTGCTCCATAGCCACGTGTGGCTGGTGGCTCTGTATTGGACAGGGCAGACATAGGACATTTCCCGCATCACTGAAGGTTCCACCAGACTGCAGATCAGGCACTGGGCTGTAGAGGCCCCCTGCCCGCAGGGAGTGCACGGCCCACGGTCCGTTATAGTACAGGGCGGTTTGTGCCAAGATGGGACACACAGAGGAGGGACAGCCGAGCCATACCTGGGCTCCCAGAGTCAGGGAGATTCCAGTGAAGTCTGAATCAGATGAGGAGGGTCTGGGGCAAAGGAGGAGGGGAGCAGCGTCCCGAGTAGAGGAGGGACGTGTGCCAAGGCCTGGCTTCTAGAAAGAGAGACGGAAGGTGGCCAGCGTGGCTGGATTGTGTACCCTTTGTGTGTTTATGTGGCCGAGCGAGGGGTGTGTGCAGGTGGCACAGGCCAGGCTCTTGCAGGCCCCTCCCCAGGCTCCCTGCTGGTCAGGTAGGTGGTCTTTCCAGATGATCTCTAACCCCAGGCATGCTGCGTGGAGGGTCCCATAGCCAGGGCTTAGACCAGGGGCAGCCAGCTTGGAGGACGGTCTGGTTTGCAGGGCCAGGGCTGGACATCTTGCTCAGAGGGGGAAGCTGGGCCTTGGAGACAGACTTATCGCTTTGGGCAAAAGTTTGGGGTGTCTGGTGGGGGGGCGGGAGCGGGAGGAGGAAGAGGAAGGAAGTGACCTGCTCAGAGTTGTCTGCAAGGCCCAGACGAGAGCGTCTGTCCATTCAACACACCCAAGAAAACAGCTCGGGAAGTGGCCCCTTCCCCCTGGGAAATGCAAAATGAGGGAGAACTCGGAGAGGTAGCTTGCAGCTGTGGGGCGGAGGCCACCAGCCTGGGGCTGGCTCAGGTTCCCTGGGAGGAACTGAACGTACAAGGATTCAGCCCGACCTGTGCAGCTCTGCTCTTCCCTGTCACCTGAGCGAGTGGCAGTCTCCTCTGCAGCATAGTGACAATCGAGTCATGCTGTAAGGCTGTGGGAACTTCGAGATGGTAACAGCAGCTGGCGTTGATCTAGGGCTTCCCTTGAGCCAGGCACCGTGCTGCAGTCTTCCCGTGGATTTCCCACCTGTGCTGCTCACGCCTGAGGCTCCATCACTCTTTACTGTGGGGACCGCCCTGCGCATGGAAGGTGTCGAGTAGCATCCCTGGCCCAACCCGCCAGAGGCCAGCAGCACCCTCCTGTCCAACTTGTGACAACCAAAAATGTCTCTAGATGTGGCCAGATGCCCACAGTTGAGAACCACTGCTCTACACACACTGGCCCGTTCATTATAGCAAGTCGCTTTACGCACAATGATCCGCCTGGGACCAGAGCGTAACCGTCGGTGCTGGATCTGGACCCAGGTGTCTCCTTGGGCCTGCGCTCTCAGCCGCTCGTCCCTATCTGCACAGCCCAAGGGCAGTGCGTAGAGACAGTCAGGGGAAGGGGCTTTTCAGTTGATCAGTCACTGACTTATTCAATCAACAAACCAGACCCTAAGTGCAGGGACACAGGGATGAGGAGGACCCAGCTCCTGACGGACCCGCGGTAGCCCCAGGTGACCAGCTGGGGGGCTGAGGGAGCCGTTTGTACTTCTGCAATGATTAACCCGGCTAAGCCAGTAACCAGTCGACAGTCAGAACCTTACCCTGGAACGTGCCAGGCTTGCAAACTTGGGGCCGTTTGTTTCACATCTGCTCTTTCTCCGTCGGACTTTGTCACCCTAGAGGTCAGGAGCCAGCGGTGCTGAGGGCCATTGGGAAATTCTTCTTGGGTGGATTCCTCCCACTTTTCCTTGCCAGCCCTGGTCTGCCGCATGCACCCCAGGAAACTGTCCTAAGTGAGGGATCTTTCTTGACTGGGTTTATGGGGTGTGTGTGTGTGTGTGTGTGTGTGTGTGTGTGCGCGCGCGCGCATGGGTGTGGTAGGATGTTGAAGGAGCGGCCCCGAGTGAAATCCCGGTGGTCCTGAGAGGCAGGACCGAGACCTCCTGTTTGTTTATTTGTCTTTGGAAATTGCCCCATCAGTGTTGAAACTGCCCGCAAAGGGCAGAGGCGGCAAGATCTGGCCTTTGCTAAACCTGGCGGGCTGAACAGACAGAGCCTGGAGCAGGGCCTGGCCGCCCCAGCAGAGCACGGGGTGCTGGCTGGTTCCCGTGAAGGTGACTACACGTTCCGTTCCCCCTGTGTCGAGAGACTGCGTGTGTGCATATGCACGTGTGTATTTACATGTGCATAATACACTGTGCTGTGTGCACGTGCATGTGCGTTTGCATGTATGTGCACGTGTGCACATTTTGTGCTGTGTGCCCATGTGCATATTTAAATGTGCCCACCTGTGTGCGCATGTGTGTTTGCCTCTGTGTGCCAGTATGCATATGCATGTGCAGGTATGTGATTCCACCCCACCCCCACGGCTGCAGGACCGAGGTAAGACACGCGAAGCACCCTGCACATGCCAGTGTCGACTCTCCTTCTCCCCTCGTTCTCCTTCACGCTGGATGCAGAGAGACCTGGCTTTGACACCCAGCTTTGCTAGTTACTCGCTGTGTGACCTGAGGCTAGTCACACACACTCTCTGAGCTTTAGTGTTCTTTTCTATGACATGGTACAATAAAAAACAGCAATGTCTCGGAGTTTCAGTGAGGGTCACGGGTCACAGGTGTGTGCATGGCTGGGGGCCTGGCTCAGAGAGGGCAGTTGGTAAATGGTGTCCTCCCAGCTTTGGGGGCTCCGGAAGGCAGCGAGGGGTTTAGTTGCTTCCTTCTGCTGACGCCCACCTTCTGTCTTGGCTCTGAAAACTCGGCAGCGTTGGGCAGGATGGTGCAGACGGGTCTCGTCCATCACAGAATATCTATTTGGCCTCCACCCTCTGTGCTCTCGGCGTGGCCCAGCGTCCCATGGCCGCAGTTGCTGGAAGAGACCAGGACGCCGTGGGCTGTAGAAATTAACAGCAGGTTGAAGTCAGGGGCTCCAGCGACCCAGGCTGGTGACCACAACACTGTCTTTCTGACGTGAGGCTGCCGTCCTGTTCCCCGGTGACAGCCCCCTAGGTTCTCCTGATTTGCCCAGGGCAGAGAGAGCCCTTGGCCCATTTCATGCCCCTCCCCGGCTCCGTCACATACCTCCGGAAGGTTCTGAGTAACCATGGGCAACCAAAAGCCGGGACGGTGGGGGTCTTTTCTCTGCCTCCCCGCTGTTTTCTGCTGAGTCCCTCCTAGCTAATTAGCGAGTAATAAGCGGGACACTAAAGCTCTGAAGAAATCCATCGACTTTCCAGATTCCTGGCCCCAGACCTGGCAGAGGGGCCTAGTGGAGCAGCAGCGAGATGAGGAGACACTCAGGGGCCCTGAGGGGGAGGCCGGGAGGACCAAGTCGCCCTGGGCCTGTCGGCGGGCGGCGCTGGCGGCCGCGGTGAGCGCCTCGGAGACAGCCGGGGGCGCGTGTGGGTGCGTGGGAGGTGTGGGAGCCTGCTCCATCTTCCCTTTTCCCTGCACGCTGTCTGGAAGAAGTGATTTCCTCTCACAGTCATTCAGTGACTAAGAGCTTCCACATCCAAGGCGGAAATTGTCACAGGACCTGGGGACATTGTAGGGGTCTGTGGCCAGGGCGGCCTCTGCCTCTAGAGGGAAAACTGACCTCCAGGAGAGGTTTCCAGGCAGAGCAGTCAGGACCATTTTATGAAGGGGCCCAGTCCCCTCCGGGGGGACAGGAAAAGCTCCTCTTAAGAAGCCACTTGTCCGCTGCTTTCTGGGGAACGGGGAACGTGGCGGGGTGAGCTGGGGATGAAAATTGTAAAGACCGTTGCTGGCCTCGTGGCACCCAGCACCCTGGCCCTGCGCCTCCTGCCCGTGTCAGCCTCACTCTGTGTCTGAAAATCTCCCCTCGGTTTTGTCTGTCCTGACTGCGGCCGGCTCCGTTTCCCTGCCCCGCCCCCCAGCCCAGGCTGTTCTACATGGTGGAGGGGATGTATGGCTCTCTCCTTGTCCTGGTCTGGCCACTGAGCCTCCAAGAGGCTGGCCGGACTCAGCTGCAGGGGTGTGGGAAGGAGGACTCAGGATCATATTTGCAAAAGCAACAAAGTTGAAAGCCCGGCCGGGTCGGCTGTTTGCACTGGGGCGAGCGCTGGCCTCAGAGATGCCTTCCTCCTCTCCGGCCAAAAAGGGCGATTGTTTCGGACGCCGCTGATGAAGGACACATATTCCAAACAAACCCCACTGCCTGTCCCGCCGCCAGCTTCGAACAGGGGAGGCGACTGTGACGCGCAGTGGCTCCCCTCTCCCAGCGGTGGGTGAGGTTGCTCAGGCCCAGGGGAGAGCGAGGCCTCTAACTACAGCCTGGGCAGAAAAGCTGGGCGCGCTCCCCAGCTTCAAACACCCCTTCCCTCTCAGCCCTGCGAGATGCCGTTTGTGTTTTCTCTTTCCTGTGCCCTCGCCCCTTGCCAAAAGCTATAGGCAGCATGGCCAAGATGCCTCTTTGGGGTGGAAAACTGAAAGAATGAGGCATGAGCTTCTAATTAGCAAAGAGAGACAAATCCCTGGTGGAGGGACCACCCTCAGCTTCGTGTGCTGGGGAAGCGTGGCCTCCCGCGGCCCGGTTCTGTCGCATGCCCACGTTCCTCAGCGGTCCCACACCCTCCTAGGCACCGGAACTAACGCGCGAGCATTTCTGGTGGGACTGTGAACAGAAACGTAATTTTCCACGTCAGAGTGAAATCCTCAGCAGGGAGGTGAGGCTGCCCTGTGTCGGGTGTGATGTGGCCGCTGTACTTTCCATTGAAGGCTGTAGAACAATAATTATTAAATAGTTATTAAGTTAATTGTCTTCCTTGCCAACCTCCATGAGGGCAGAGACCCCAGTGCAGAACTGGTGCCTAGTAAGCGTATGTTGAATGGAGTCCACCTTCCTGTAAGAATGGGATTTTATCTGTGAGTTAACAAATGCCAGGTGTGTAATTTAGCATTTGGAGAAGATACTCCCCGCTTCAAAAAGCATTCCTACCTGTTACTCTGCATCTGAGCTCATTTAATGGAAGGGGAAACTGAGGGGCGGGAAGATTCAGAAAAATACCCCGCCTAAGAAGGACGCAGATGCGCCATGGTGAATGTGAGGTCTGTTCTGCCGCTTCCCACCACTGTGCGCAGGGCAGGCATCAATAGTCCATCACCGCTTTTTCCCGTTGAGCCGAAACGCAGCTGCAGAATCCTTCACAACACAACTCAGGAAGTTTGCCGCATTCCAGACGGGCAGATATCACTGTGTGATCTGATTCATCTTCACCTCCACATTTCTGCTTTCCGGCTCAGGACGGTCACTTCACTTTCTCATTTTCTTCAGTCACCGCTGTCATCAGGTGCCTTTCTTTGTGCAGCCACCTCTCTGGCTGTGTGGCCCTGGGCAGGCCACTTTATTCTTCTCTGGGCCTTGCAGTTGTTTGTCTGTGGAATGGAGGTAATCGCTCTGCCTGGCATTCTCCGTGGGACCCAACCCAGCACAGAGCACTCAGCACCACACCTGCTCGTGACTAGTGGGTGCTGAAGGAATCATGGCAACTTTAAATATGTCTGTTTCCCCCTGAGCCCTCAGCAAATTGAAGCCCTGGCAGAAGGTGACATTGGGCCGGAAGCACCCAGGGATGCCCCGTACAGGCAGGGTCATTCCCTGGTCCCTGATAAGCCCTCCTCAGCACACCCCTGCAGGGGGAGAGGGCGTCCCTTCTCCCCTGGGCACCTCACCTCTGCGGCCAGTGTTCCCAGCCCCAGGGAACCCCCCACACCCGCGAAGCCTCGTGTCCGGTCTGCAGCGTCCGATGCAGAGCCCGAGGGAGAAGAAAGCCTGTCATTTCCTCTCTTGCGGAAATCCACAAGGAATATTTCCGATGCTGTCATAGTTATAATAAGTAGCAGGCATCATCCAGGGAGGAGAAACGTGACGGAGTGATGCCCAAATAAATACCTCCGGTTCCTTTTTCCCCCGAGTGGTCACCATGGCTCTGGGAAAATCAAGATCCTCGGGCTTAGGTGGGGACATTTTCTCCTTCCTGGTTTAGCTTCAAACCCAGGAGACATGGTGACCCACTCCCTAGTCAGGTGTCCTCACAGACTTGGTCACATTACCGCAGGGTCTTCTGGGGAAATGGGGTCCGAGGCAGATCTGAGAGAAACATTACAGGCCCCAGATTGTCCAGTGGAAAATCCTGCTGGACAGGGAATAGATGGAGGGACTCTGAGCTGGGGACAAGTGGCGCACACCAGGTTTGCAAGCAGCTTGTCGGGTGTTATCAGAGCAGGTGTGTTTTGTCTTACCCGCCCCTGCAGAGAGTACGAACCCTTTTCTCTCTGTTTTGCCCATGGGGTCAGATTCCTCCCCAGCTTTTGCATAGCTACATGTGCTTGACGTCACTCCGGGACTCCCACAGCCATGATTTCATTTAATGAACCCAGCAGTCCTGACAGCGCGTGTGACGGCTTCCACCCAGGGCTGCAGAGAACTGACGCTCGGAGTGGCAAAGCCACTCGCCCAAGGTCATACAGCTTCCCAGCGGCAGAGCTGGAATTGCATCAGCTCCTCCGCTTCCATGGGCGTGCCGTGGGCTGTGCCCCCTCCTTTGAACATACGCTGAACATTTGCTGGGACTTTCCATGGGCGAGTAAATAAAACTGGTTATAGGGAAGAAACTGAAAAATTAAGAGGGAAGAAATGTGAAACGTGGGAGGTAGTCCTGATGCGGGTCTGTGTCGGGAGAAGGGGTGCCTTCCTGGCCTTCCCTGCAGCCCCGTGGATCCTTGCCCTACGGGGATCCGAGACTCCCAGAGTGTCGGGGGTCTCCAGGGCCGATGCAGCCCCTTGGTGTCAGTTATTGCCACTGGAGTGTTACGGTCTGTCCTGACTGGGGGAGACTGATTCCTGCCAACTGATCGTTCTCTCTGAACCTCAGTTCCCCCTCATCTCTAACATGGGTCAGTAACAATACCTACCCGTGGAGAGCTGTGAGGATGACAGCTAGGGGGTCAACCTTGGCATACAGGAGTCACCTAATTAATGGGAACTCCTTAGTGACTCTCACGTGTCTTAGAATTTGAGTACAGTCCCCGAGCAATAGAATCGCCGTCCTCTCTGTCTGAATCACCATCCTTTCCGTCTGAAACCATCGTTTCCCCGAAAAGTGCAGACCCAGCGATGAGCTGGTGGTTCTTTCAGAGTTTCTGAGTCCTGCGGGGAGGAGAACCGAGGCCAGAGACCTCAGGAGTAGAGCAGGCCACTCGCCGGGTTGCACGTCACCTTGTCTTGTTTTTCCCGCAGCTCTTCTAGCCCGGGCAGGGTGGAAGACAGGTGCTGAGCTGGTTGTCACAGGTGGTGCCCGCTGTCAGAGGAGGTGTCGGTGGGTGCGTGGGTTGCTTTCACCTTTGGGCTGTTGCGAAGAATGCTGCTCTCAGCACAGGTGCGGAAGTGTTCGTTGAGGTCCCTGCTGTTAATTCGTTTAGGCACATATCCAGGGGTGGAACTGCGGGGTCACGTGGTCACTCTGCGTTGAACACTTCGAGGAACCGCCAGGCTGTTTTACACAGCGGCCTCACCAGCTTACATCCCCGCAGCAGCGGACGAGGGTTCTGATCTCTCCATATCTTGCCAACACTTACTATGTTCTGTGTTTTCGTCAGCGGCCATCCTAAGGTGATATTTCATTGTGGTTTTGGTTTGGATTCATAGAGACAAGGTAGAATCGTGGTGATCGCAGGCAGGGGGAGGGCGATGGGGAGTTGGTGTTTAATGGGGGCAGAGTTTGAGTTTGGGAGGTGGACGGTGGGGTTGGTGGCTCAGCAACGTGAATGTACTTAACGCCGCTGGAAAATTGTTAAAGTGCAAAATTGTATATTATGTATATTTTACCACACCAGAAAAAGATGCCACATAGGAGACACCCAAATTGAGGGACGTTCTGGAAAACGCCTGACCGGTGCTTTCCAAAACCATCGAGGTCCTGAAGGACAGGGAGAGTGTAGAACCCGCCACAGACCAGGGGAGGCCGGGGAGACGTGCTGACTAAATGTAACGCGGTGTCCTCGCGAGCTCCCGGGACAAGAAGGGCATTGGGGAAATCGAGTGAAATCCACATAAAGTAACCAGTTTGGTTGGTTCCTTGGTGTCGATGAACGTCTGGTTAAGTAATGTGTTAGCACTGGGGAAACTGGGGAAGAGGTGTACTGGAATTCTCGGTACTATCTTTCTGTAAATCCCAAACTACTTTAAAATACAAAGTTTAATTTAAAGGTAAGTGTGTGGTCTAGATGGGAGTGGTCCAGGAGGGCCCCGAGGAGGAAGTGATGGCTAATCTGAGGCCTGAGGATGGCAGGGACCCGCGGACGAAGCGTGGAGGGAAGTGTGAGCTGGGCAGAAGGCACAGCAGGTAAGGTGGCTCAGAAATCAGTCCTGTCTTGGCCCCATGTGAGATCCTGAAAGAACTGAATCCCTGTCACCTTCATCAGTGCTCCACCCGAGAAAATATTCTTGGTGCCTGGAGCTCATTTTTTCCAAGTGCCAGCACCCTATTGATCATTTCACTGGGCCCTTAAAAATAGTGCCCTGAATATTCACTTTTCTTTGTGAGGGAAATGCCTTTGCCCATTTTTTAAAAATTTAACTTTTATAGCAGGAAAAAAAAAAGCTGATAGAATACCTGCTTAGAGTATAAAGCAAAACAAAGCAAGTAGGAATTACTTGGAGTCCCACAACCCAGAGATAGGAGTGGTAATATTTTGGGGTATATCATCCCAGACTTTTTCACCTTTAACCTTTCTTTTTTCCCCTGAAAGATTCTACTCATTTTCCTAAAAAATCTTCATCTTGGCTGGGCATGATGGCTCACACCTGTAATCCCAGCACTTTGGGAGACCAAGGCAGGAGGATTGCTTGAGCCCAGGAGTTTGAGACCAGCCTGGGCAACATAGTGAGACCCCATCTCTACAAAAAAATTAAGAAAATTAGTTGGGTGTGGTGGCACCCACCTGTAGTCCCACCTACTTGGGAGACTGAAGCAGGAGGATCACTTGAGCCCAGGAGTTTGAGGTTGCTGTGAGCTATGATGACACCACTGCACTCTAGCCTGGGCCACAGTGAGATTCTGTCTCAAAAATACAATCTCTATGATGCTGAAATCCAGGAGACTTCAGGCTGTGGATTGTGTGGGCTCTGCTTTGCGCACTAAGGTGAGCAGCCCCCCAGGAAGTTACTCCCGAGTCGGGACTTGATGGCGACAGAGACCAACCTGTGTGTGATGGGCGGGGAGGGGGGCGTGGCAGGTGGGAAGGCCCGGGGCACCCAGCCTCGAGGGAACCGCTGCCTAGGAGAAGAGGGTCAGAGTAAAGCCCTGGGCCTCAGCTGGGGTGGGTGTGCCCCCAGGGGACATTTGTCAATAACTGGGGACTTGTTTTTTCTTTTTTAAAAAAGTTGTGGTGAAATACATAGCATCCAACTTACCAAATCTTGACATTTTTAATGTGAAGTTTTGTGGCATTTACATCCCATTGTTGCGCAGCCGTCACCACCATCCGTCCCCAGAACTCCTTTCCTCCTGTAGACCGAGCCTCTGTCCCTGCCGAACACTGACACCCCGCGCCTTCTCCCCCGCCCCGGCGCACTGCTCTCCCTCCTGCCCGTGACTCTGACTGCTCTCGGTTCCTCACATAAGAGGAATCCTACAACATTTTTCCTTCGTGGTTGGCTTACTTCACTTAGCACAGTGTCCTCGAGGTTCGTCTGTATCGTGGCAAGTGTCAGAATTTCTTCCTTTTTAAAGACTGATTGTTCGTCGTATGTGTGCTCCACGTTTGTTTGTCCGTCCATTGGCGGACATTTGGTTGCTTCCGCCTCTTGGCGGTTGCGGATGCTGCTGCGGAGAACACGGGTGCGCAGCCTTCGCTTTGTGACCCCGCTTGCAGTTCTTTCGGGCGTCTGCCCAGAAGTGGGACGGCCTGGTCGCACGGTAGTTCCGTCGTTCATGTTTGGCGGAGCTGCCATCCTGTTTTCCATCGTGGCTGCGCCGTTTTACCTTCTCAGCCCTGGCGGAGACCAGGGTGCTGCCCAGCACCCTGCAATGCACGGACAGCCCCCACTATAAAGAACGTGGAGATGCGGCGCAAGTGGCGGGGGGGGCAGGCAGGGACCCGAGGGAGGCGCAGGGGAGAACAGCCTCGGTAGCACTTAGTGTTCACTGATGTTTCCCAGTGTGCCCGGCGCCACAGGAAGCGCCCTGCTTGCGTTGTTTCGTTTCAGTCCGTGGCCCCACGAGGCTGGCAGAGTGTGAGAGAGTGGGCTGCGCACAGTAGGCCACCTCCCTTCCACCTGCACTCATCCTGACCCGGAGCCCCTTCAGCCTCTGCCCGCCCTGGGTACTTTGGCCTTTTGAAAGCTAGGCGCAAACACTGGCGGCGCAGCCCAGCAGATAAGGCGGCCGCGCAAACACAGAGTCCCCTCCGGTGGAGCCTGCGGTGCCCTGTGTGTGTGAATGATCGGGGTTAGCCGGGTGACCTGGCAACCTGGCCCTGGAGTCCCTCCTGCTGCCCCGATGCCTCCAGGACTTCCTCCTCCTGTGTGGGGCTCCCACAGGCAGAGCGTGCTGGGCAGGGGGAGGGGGTGTCGTTTGTTTTTCAGTTAAAGGAGCCAGGCCAGGCCCGGCTGGATGGGCCAGGCCACTTGACCTCAGCCCCTGAACACAGCCTGGGTGGGCTCAGGGTGAGACGATGATGAAAATTTATTGTCACGGCAGCCACAGTGGCCTTTTCTAGGTTTACATACATTTAGATACACAAATAATTAGCATTGTGGTGTAATTGCTTCCAGTATTCATGCTGTGCCTGTGTGTAGTCCAGGAGCAATAGGCTATACTGTATAGCCTACGTTATACCTTCTAGATTTATCTGAGTACACTCTGTGTTGATTACACAACGGTGAAATTGCCTGACAATGCATTTCTCAGGACATATCCTGTCATTAAGTGACATGTGACTATAAATACATAATATTTCAGGTAGTGATAGGTGCTTTAAAGAAACCAGGCAACAGGAGGTGAGGTGCAAGGGGAGTTAGAGTATCATTTCCTGGGGCCATGGATGACATTTGACAGAGCCTTGAGTTAAGGGAACCAGCTATGCAGATATTTAGGGGGATGTGTGTGTCAGGGGGTGGGGTGGGGGGTGGAGGTGGGTACAGGCCATGCAAAGGCCCCGTGGCAGCAGTGGGCTTGCTTGGCAGGTTTAGGGAAGCCCGCGGAGGCTGGGACAGAGTGAGCGAGACAAGGGTGGTGGGAGCGGAGGTTGTCGGGTGGAGGTTGGCAGGCTGCAGAGGGCCTCGCGGGCAGTGGCCAGGGCTTTGGATTTTCTTCTGTGTGAGAGGGAGCCGTTGGAGGATTTAGAGAAGAGGAGAAACAGTCTGACTTCGGCTTTAAAAAGCATCCCTTAGCTGCCATGTGGAGAATATTCTAAACCTCCAATCTAATAGCAACTAGGCATGTGTGGCCATTTAAATTTGGGTTAATCAAAAAGAAAGTGGAAACTTCAGTTCCTCAGTCGCAGTAGGCACATTTCAAGTGCTCAGCAGCCAGCTGAGACATAGAGCATTTCTGCCGTCACAGAAAGTTCCCTTGGACAGTGCGGTCTAAAGCCAGGCGAGAGCGGAAGCAGGGCACCTGCCAGTGGCTGTTGTCATAACCAGGTGAGAGATGATACTGACACTCTGACCAGGGTTCCTGTTTACAGGGAATGCCCTGTTGGCAGTCCCCTCGGCCTGAAACCACCCACAAGGTGCTAGACCCGCGCAAAGACATTTGGTGTCAATCAATAGTGCTGGCCGTGCCTGGCAGGTGCCCAGCTACAGACCTCTTAGGCCAGGGCAGTAGTCACTGGGCCATGGCCCGTGAGAACAGGTCACACGGCAAAGCATGGCTGGGGTGTCCTCTCTTCCTTCACCACCACACCCGACGGCCCCTCTGGCTTCAGTGCACGCACTTCCCCAGCGCTTCACTCTGCGCTGCCTGACTCGCCCGTCCTCTAGCCCTGACTCTGCACCAGCCTTGAGGGGCTGGCTCTGAGTTCTTATTTCACAACAATCCTGAAGGAGGTGGGTATTTTTTCCCATTTTTCAAATGTGAAAATAGGCCCAGAGAGGTACAGTCACTTGCTCAAAGTCATGCAGGAGCCAAGTGGTAGAGATAGGTTTTGAACTTAGGGCTGTCAGACTCCGAAGCCCTTGCTCTTTACCACTGGAGCACAGAAGCTACCTCCTAGAGCTGAGGAGGACGTAGCACGGGAAAGCAGAACCTCCTGCCAGTGGTTCTGCAGTTTTAATTTTGGACCTCCGCATGGCCAGGGGTCCGCTGGGCTGGAATCCTGTGCGCACTGGGAAGGTGCTCACCTGCCCGGAGAAGAGGGCATCTTGTTTTGCACAAAGGCTCCCCTAGCTTGCTGGCTATGATCCGTGTCCTCTACTAAGAGGGGGACTGTGTTTTCTAATGCCTGGCTGGCACTGGATGGCTGACACAGAGGAATAGCTGGAATGTAGCAAAGCCTCACGCTTGCCTTGAGAGGGCTGTCTTGGCTCAGTGGTTATGAACCCATGCCCTGGAGCCAGCAGTCCTGGGTTCAAATTCCAGCTCTGCCTCTTCTTGCTTTGTGGACTTCTTGCAAGTCACACACTCTACAAGCTGCTGCAGTTCCCTTGCTGTTAAAAGGGGAATGAGGGCAGTAGCAATTTCCTTCCATCGAGGTGTGTTCCACTGACCAGGAGCGACAGCCTCGCCTGGGAGCTTGATGGAAATGCAGGATCTCAGGTTGCACCCACACCTACTGCATTATCCTGCGCGTTTTCACAGAGACCCCCGGCGATTGACGTGCACATTAAAGCTGAGGTGCTCTGTGTGGACTAAGGAAGGGGTTCAGGTTCCACGTCGAGCTTGGTGCTGCTACGTAGCCATCAATACGGTCTTCTTGGTAGGCATGTCCTCTCTCGTTGTCATGAACTGTTCAATCTTGGGCCACCTCTCTTAGACTCTTAGCTCTTATTATTGTGTGGCTTCGTGGAGCAGAGATGATATGTCCTGGAAAACAGATCAATACTCAGAAACACGTCTGCCTTTCAGCCTGGTGGTGCTGAGGGTCAGTGCCGTCCGGTCCATTCACGGCGCCTTGAAGGGGCCAGCCTTCCATTGCAGAGACCGCAAGCTGGAGACAGCCCCGAGCGGCAGCTGCCGTCTCCAGCTGATGGTGCCTGGGCCTGGCCTGCGGCGCCCTTCTTCCTGCGGTGGAAGGAGCTGCAGGGCCCGAGCCCAGGGCCAGCAGGCCAGCCGCTCAGTCTTCCCTTCCAGGCCTCTTTCCGTATTAGGTTTTAGGGCAGATTGATATAGGCGGTGTGAGGAAGCCACTGGGGCTGGCAGGAGGGAAGCAGGTAGCTGTGACATCACAGTGAGTCCGGATTTCAACTGGTCGAGTGCATCTCCCAGGACAGAGACGCATGATCCCTGCCCCTGTGAGGCCGTTGGGTGGCCGGGAGGGGTGCTGAGAATAAGGACTTTCTGCGCCGGGCCCTGGTTAGCATCAGCGCCGCCCCTAGCCCCGCTTCCGTTGCCTTCTTGGGGAATTTTCTCTAAGACGTGTTTGTGAAGACCTCTAGAGACTCGATTTAAAAGCATACATATCGCTTTATGAGCGTGTGTTATATATTTAATGCTCTCGGAGCAGAAATAAAACCACGGGGCTATTAGAGAGGAATCAGCTCTTCCTGTACCGTGGTCTGAGCTCCTCCCTGGAATCCCCCAGGGCTGCTGCGGGGGGAGGAGGAACCGTGAGGGGAGGCAGCAGAGCTGGCCTCGCCAGCCCCGGGAGCCAGGAGTTCTCAAGTTCAAGTGTGCGCCACAGCGCCAGGGCGCCTGCTCTGGGAACACGCTCTTGGGGCGATGGGGCGGTGGGTTGGGTTGGTGTGGATTTTAAACACGCAAGCCTGGGCAATTCTGATGCTGGTGGCTCTGTAGATCCCGCTTTTAGGAATTGGAGACTGAGAGGAGAATTGGCAAGTCGGGCACGTAACAGGTGCTCAGTGAATATTTGATAAGTCAGGGCGTCTACGTAGGAACAAATGAAACACACACAGGCTGACGGAGGATGCGCGAGTGGAGGATTAATTCGCAAACGGGAATGTGCTTGGAAGGAAGCATCCTCCAAGCAGGGTGTACAGGTGCGGGATGAATGGATGGGATGAATGGATGGGATGAATGAATGAATGAACGAATGCTGGGGGGGGGGTCTGTGTTTCAGGGCAGGAGGGCATGGAGCAGGGTTCCCCACAGGGGGTTGAGTGCAGGGTTGCTGTTCTGTTGTGCCCAGCAAAGGACCCTTTGGGAGGGAGCTCAAGACGTTTCGGCTGACGGTGGGCTCAGTTCAGCAAGTGAGGAGAAACGGGACGGTGGCCCTGGCAGTTACAGAAAGCCCTCCTTGCACCAAGGGGTGCCCCACCCCCAAGGGCAGGGCAGTTCTGTCACCTTTAGCCTGGGATCTGACCAGACGGGTAGGGGGATGCCGCGGTTACCACGGCCCACCCTGCAAAGGCTCGCAGTGGGCCTGCTCTGAGAAGAGGAGCCTTTCTCCCCTGTCTCCTTGCAGCTCCCACTCATCTCCAAGACCCACGACATGTGCGGCCTCCGGGGGGTGCCCTCAGTTCCGGGT
>CAUYSK010034162.1:0-24793 GCA_963575035.1 Avahi laniger | reverse complement strand
TTTCTTTCTATTTTTGGTAGAGACGGGGTCTCGCTCTTGCTCAGGCTGGTCTCGAACTCCTGAGCTCAGAACGATCCGCCCACCTCGGCCTCCCAGAGTGCTAGGATTACAGGCGTGAGCCACCGCGCCCGGCCAGAAAGAGAGACGTTTTGATTATCGACTTTATTTCCAAAACCCTGTGATAGATGCTGACCAAGTAGTAGTGCCATTGAGGTTTTGGGGGGTGGGGACTGTTGTTTGTTTAATATTGAAGTGCTAGTCAAAATGTGTTTGAATCCTGAACATTGACTATGTAACTTTCTCTGTGGTATGGATAAATATCACACACTTGCTTCCAAAAAGCTAAGAGGTTCAGATAACTAATGGTTTGTATTCTCTCTAATTAAAAAATAAAGTGTGAGATAAACTAGGTATTACAGTTATACCACGTTCTCAGTATTGATTTAACTTACTTTCTTGCACCTCACACCCAGAGGCGTAAATGTAAACATACAAAGAGAAAGGGATGAGTTTAAATACAGGCGTAAGGTTTAAGTGATTGATAATTTATTTAGAGAATTTAAACATTTCTACTGCAGTACCACTACATTAATCTGGGTATTCATTTAACCGTATCATTTGTAAGAATGAATGAGTCCGTGATCTATGACGGTGCAGTGATGAGAGTGCTAGATCACTTGTGAATATATTCACAAGCAAATCTGGTAACTAACTGCTAATGTTAACAAACGTTTATACTCTGTGTATAAATTAGCTTAGATTCAAGGTTTTGCTCCGATAACCTAACTCTCAGTTGCATCTCCAAGGGCTTGTTGAGTGCAGGGCTCAGTGAGAGGAAGCAAGCAGCTGTCTGCCTCAGGAATCACAGATAACCCTGGGTGCTGCTGGGTCATTTTTTTGGGATATATCGCCTGGACGTGATGGGGGAAAGAACGGCTGAGAAGCAATGAGCCAAAGCATTCTGTTTGTTGACTTCTTCATATGTTTATTACTGGAATCTGCTTTTGAAAGTGCTTTCAAAGTAAGGTTATAAACAGAAGTGTGTCTTGCACACAGCCTGCAAAGAGCATGCTTCCCTACGTGTAAGATGAGTCAGCTACACAGGCCGAGAGGCCCATTCCTGCAGCTACAGTAGCTGCTGATGCTGAGAGCAACTGAACCAGGAGCAGCTCTCGGTAATTAGGAGAAGGAAGCCTCCACTTGACACCTCGTCACCACCGAGTATTTATTGAGTGTCTTTAGTGCCCAAGGCGGGAGAATGTCTTCTGTGGAGTCTACATATTTTCGGGTTACCAGAGTTATAAAATCCCTGGAAATCTATATGTGCTAAGTGTTAATATCTATGCGGCTATTTCCAGGTTTCAAATTCTGCCTTAAACTAACTTAATTACACTCACGAATTGGGGTCTTACTCCAGCATTATATACCATGAATACAAATTAATTGAATTGACTTTCAAGAACTTCATTTCTTATCCATCAAGTTCCCAGGTAACAAAAGTGGCATGTTTAATATCCATCTGTTTGCATGATTAAAACAAAAATATCCACGACCACCAACTATTCAATGATCAGGCAGGTATTTTATTACAAATTTATGCCATTATTATAAATTCCTAGATGGGCATTAGGCTTTTGATGTTCAGAGTCTGTTACATTCTTGGCACAAAGCAGGCACTAAATAAGTATTTGTTGGATGAAGGAACAAAGAAAGAAACAAAGAAATGACTAATGCCCCAGTCATTTATCCTATGGTTTAGTAAACAGGAAGTTCAACAGAGAAGTACAACCACCAGATTTCTTTCGCTAATCTTACTAGCCCAAAGCATTTGTTGTAAAAATAGATCTACGTTCATTGTTTGACCTGGACAGTCCAAAATAGATCCAAACCCATTGTTTGACCGGACTTCATAAATGCAAGATGAAATGGATTACGCTTTCTGTCATCTGCGTGATGCTATTGCTGACGACATCCCTCTCTTGGCAAATGTGAAACAATGACCGGCACGAAGGCCTGGAGATTACTCCAGACGTATATAAACAACAGCAGCCAGGCCCAGAACTGGTGGGGCATCTAAAAATAGATAGGTGATCCCTTATCTTGTTGCATATGAAAATAGTGTTTATGTGAAGTGGTATTATTAGAAATGACGTGTGAGAAAAGAATCCCTGCAATGTCTCCTACAATTTAGTGAGAAAATGTGTTATGCCTGTGTGACTTTGAAGCAAAGGATTATTACGGCTGGAAGGTGGGCCGAAATTTTAGTCAGTTTCTCTTTCGTGAAAAGAAACTGTTTATGCAGACATACAACTTTCTGTCGCGTGGAGACCCGTCCTCTGCTCACAGAGTTGGCACCCTGTTTTTCCTCCAGCTGTCCACTGAGAGACCCACTGGTGATGGTTGTTGAAAAAGGTATCAGGTGTGTTAGGAGTCCCTGAAGTCTTACAGTAACTTACCACACCAAAGATCTACTTCTCACTTGCGCTCCATGCCAGTGTGGGTCAGCAGGCGTCAGGGTCCACGCAACGCAGAGACCCAGGCCTCCGGAAGTTTGCCCAGGAGCTTTTTGTAGCCTCCACTCCCCTCTCCTCTGAGTGCCTCAGCCCAGATGGGTAATGTGGCTTTGCCTGACTGCAGGGAGGCTGGAAAGTATGATCTTCTCTGTGCCTAGAGAGGGGAGAGAACCGAAAATTGAGTGATATTTTTAATATTAAAATCAAGGTGTGGTGCAATGAATCTAGCACTATAGGTTCAGTTTTAAATGGGACTTGTACAGTTTGTCTAATTCCATGCCAGTTGGCTATTTTCTGAGCCCTGAGAATAACTAATTCTTGCACCCACGTGCTGGCTCACATGAATGCATTGTTGCCTCTGGTACAATCTTTGCTTAGGAAAGAGCCCTAATTTTTATGGAGACAGTGAACATTTGCCAGCAACTGGTGCTGACCGGGATAAAATGTATTTAATTTTCCCCTTCCCTCCTCTTCTTCCAGCCACACCCCTCCCAAACACTTAGGCTTATTTTGAAAGAAGCAACCCGAGTTATCTTTTGGAGATAGCCAATTTAAGAAGCTAGAAATTGGCTGAGTGTGGTGGTGTACTTGCTCCTCCTGTAGTCCCAGCTGCTTGGGAAGACAAGGTGGGAAGATCACTTGAGCCCAGGAGTTCAAGACCAGCCTGGGTGACGTAGCAAGACCCTATTTCTGTCTGGCCATTAATTACCTGTAACCCTCAAGTGGGAAGAGTCAACATGAAAGAACATAGCTCGGGGGGTCCATGAGACTCAGTTTACATCCCTGAAGGACAGAGTGAGAACTTGAGCCCACAGCTGTTGGGTACTTTCCAAGGTTTCAAACAAGAGGGACTTTGACTGTAAAAGCACACGGAAAATGAAGCCATATGTTCCTTCTCAGTTCCAAGTGACTGCCAGGACTTCTCAGATGAACTGACCCTGAGTGATTTTCTTGAACCTTATTGTCTGTTCTCGCTGATGCCTCTGTGGGTTTCTGTCTCCCTCCCAGTGGAGCCCAGATGCCCCGGGACCACTGGGCAGAACTCTGTGCTGGCTCTGCCTGGGAGGGGTCCCCCTTCCCACCCCCTTCTCACGCTGCTGCCTCATTTCTCAGGCTCGCCCTGGGCTGCCCCTGCTCGGGTCATGCTCTCCCTCCTCTACTCCGCCATAGTATTTTATTTTTGCCTTGTTCGTGGCTGATATTACACTCTGTCTTGCATTTGTAGATAGTTCTATGTATGGCCCCTTGTACATCCTTTTCTGTAAGCTCCTGTGAGGCCAGGGATTGTTTTGTTTTTTCATCCCCTTATGGTCTAGTAGTATAATGCTTTACATGTGATTAAATTCTCATTAAATTTTGAGTGAATGAGTTCACTGTATGTTTCTTTTTAGTACAAGTAAGTATAATATATGGAATGTAAACTCCCTAATGTTGATATTCTTTACATACTTAGTAAATGTCCTTAATAAATGAATGCCTGTTAAATGGAATTCAGTCTAGAAGATAACATCTTTTGACCTATAAAATATTTATCTTAAAGGCAACGTAAATAGGACAACCAGGTAGTCTTTTGCTCTCTTTTATGAGTTTAGCGTACTGAGAGCCCAAAATATATTAATCTTTGAGCTAGGATGTATCTAAAGTAATATTTTTCTCTCAAATCATTTTCCTGGGTTTTATCATATCCATCTGGTAACATCCAGGAAGTAAAGATGAGTGATTCAGAGAAACTTGTCAAACAATACAAGAAAAATTGTACCTAACCAAAGCAAAATCGATTGGTGATTACCTGTGCCATGCATAGATTTGTTTTTTCAGATGGGGGGATAATTCTATCCTTAAACTCTTCATTAATTGTTGCATCGTGTTTCTTAATAAAATTATTTTATGAAGCTGATGAGAAATGGCTGTGTTCCTGGGAAAACTAGTGCCAGTGTAGTTAGTATACAAGTGTAGCTGGTTTTTAATTTAAACAACAAATTTTACCTTTTATAATAGTAATAAATCCCCTTCCGGAATAGCAAGAAGACATCAGTTGCATATAGAATAATTATTTTGTGCTTTGATGTCGTTAAAACGTGCAGTAATTTTAATAATCTAGGTTGTATACAACAAAACTCAAGTAGACATCAGCTATGTTCTATGATCATGTAATAATAAACTGCTTTTTTACTTATGCTGTTATTTATTTAAAGTTTTAATTAACACAACCTAGCCATTGCAAAGCATCTTATTACCTTTGACTAATATATTTTCTGATGTATAATAATGGGTTCTCCTAAGTTGTTTATTTTATAAGATCTCCTGTTGACTCTGAGTAAGGGAATGTTGATACCAGGAGGTTTTTCACATACCATTTGTCATCAGTGCCATGAACGCCCATTTTGCTCTAACCTTTATACCACCCTTGCACGTTAGCCCATGGGAAATCTGATAACGAAACAACACCGTGGAAATGTGCACCACTCTTTCTGCTTGCTTCTTTCTCCCAAAATAGACCGAAGAATTCCCCTTTCCCTCACTTTCTGAGAATATTTTTTCACTTAATTTCGATAACCAGGATAAATGAGAAGGTTTTCATAGTCCATGGTGGGATTTCTTATTAGGACTATTGAATTTGGTTCATCATTAACTAATTTTGGTACGCACTTTTTTTAGAAATAAGTTGCATCTGGGGCGAGGTGGGGGAACACTTTAAATGAATGGCTCCAAATTCGGTGTCTTATTTTTTAACCAAGCAGCTGTTCACAGAGATTTCTTAGGAAGTGGCTAAATAAAAATGTGGCGGCTCTGAAAATGAACAGAAACCATTGCTCTTTCAGAAATCAGCAGCTGCAAATATGTGATTTCTGTGCCACAAGTACTTGTTTTTCTGTGATATTCTCATTGTTACACATTTGGTTAAACTCCCAGACTAGGTTGATTTTTTTTTTTTTCTCCCTCTTTCATTTTTTGAGCTCATAGGTAAAAACAGTTGAAGTGATTTTCACATTGTGTATTTGTGTTCTGTTTTTAACTAATGGCCTCCATTATTTAGGCTGTATAAAACAACAGTGTAACACAGCAGCCACAACAAAGCCTTCAAGTATTTGTTCAAATATTTGGATGGCCAGTGGAGTCTTTTTTTTTAATAGACTTTTTTTTTTTTTGAGCAGTTTTAGGTTCATTCACAGCAAAATTGAGCAGAAGATACAGGGATTTCCATATACCCCCTCTTCCCACGCGTGCAGCCCATGTTTTCACCGTCCTGCACTTGCGTTGTGGATTTGTTACAACTGGTGAACCTACACTGACACATCATCATCATCCAAAGTTCGTAGTTCACATTTGGTTCCTTCTTGGTGTTGTACATCCTGTGGGTTTGGGCAAACGTATAAGGACATGTATCCACAATCATAGTATCACACGGAATCATTTCACTGCCCTGGAAGTCCTCTGCATTCTACCTGTTTGTCTCTTCCTCCCACCTCAACCCCTCGTAGCCTCATTTTACTATCTCCGTAATTTTGCCTTTTCCAGAAAGTCAAATAGTTGAAATCATGCCGTGTGTAGCCTTTTCGGGTTGGCTTCTTTCACTTGGCAATATGCATGTAAGTTTCCTCCATTTCTTTTTGTGTCTTGGTGGCTCATTTCTTTTTAGTGCTGCATCATTTTCCATTGCTTGGACAAACCACACCTTATTTAACCATTCACCTCCTGCAGGACAGCTGGCTTCCAAATTTTGACAACTACAGACAAAGCTCCTGTGAGCTTTAAAAAAAAAGTTCAAATGGAATTTGAATACTGCAATATTTAGTATATCTCCGTTGACCGAGTAGCCTCAGAAAGCACAGTTCAAGAGCTCAGTGTGGTGCTGAGGGGTGTAGAGAGCCGCAGGTGTGCGGCATCATGAAGAAAGGTGATTGCGGCGGACTCCTGTATGGACAGGCGTACAGTGACCCTCAGCTGTTC
Organism: Avahi laniger; assembly: GCA_963575035.1. NCBI lineage: Eukaryota > Metazoa > Chordata > Mammalia > Primates > Indriidae > Avahi > Avahi laniger. The sequence goes on along the minus strand of CAUYSK010034162.1, from coordinate 18,329 downwards.
TGGGCACTCAGCGCCGGCAAATAAAAGTGGGGGAGGATTTTTGGAAGGAAATTCCTGGCAGATAATAGAGATTCTCTTCAGCATCCTTCAGGTTTTACTGAGGGGAAAACAGTTGTTTTAAACAGACTTGAAGGAGTTTAGTTTGGTGCAGGGGTGGGGAACCTGAGGCCTTAAGGCCACGTGTGGGCTTCTGGGTCCTTAAGTGTGGCCTTTTGACTGAATGCAGACTTTACAGAACGGATCTTTTTATTAATACATTTTTGTTCATCTTTTATATTTTTATTTTATTTTTAAAATGAACATACTTAAAATACCAAAGAATAAAATAAGTTTCAATGAAATAACCCTCCCGGATTGACCAGCACAGTAGAACATTAGTAAGCCATAAGGGCTAAATTGACGGCTGCTGCGCTCACGATTGAGTTCTAACTTTCCCCACCTGACTGGCACCACTACCGCACAAGGCTAGTTGGCAAAAGTTCATGGGGATCAAGTATGCCAGTCTCTTAGCACCTTCTCCCCCCACCCCCGAGACAGAATCTGGCTCTGTTGCCCAGGCTAGAGTGCCGTGGCGTCAGCCTAGCTCACAGCAACCTCCAAGTCCTGCGCTCAAGCAATCCTCCTGCCTCAGCCTCCCAAGTAGCTGGGACTACAGCCATGTGCCACCATGCCTGGCTAATTTTATATATATATATATATATATATAAAATTTTAGTTGTCCAGATCATTTCTTTTTATTTTTTAATAGAGACAGGGTCTCGCTTTTGTTCAGGCTGGTGTCGAACTCCTGACCTTGAGCGATCCACCTGCCTCAGCCTCCCAGAGTGCTAGGATTACAGGCGTGAGCCACCGTGCCCAGCCTGACATTTTTGAAAATAGCGTACTATGTTTCTGTTTGAAGTGGAATTTGTGAATAGTTGCACAGCTCAACAGTATTTTTTTTAATTCTGTCACGTCAAAGAAGGCCAAGAGAACGCTAATGGAACAAAACAGATTTTTTTAATGAGGATTGGGAATTGCAACATCATCTTGTTTCTGCTAAAGATAAGATGATTTGCTTGCTTTGTGATACTGCAATATCAACATTAAAGAAATTCAGTGCTTATCAGCATTATAACACTCATAAGGACCACAAATATATTAAATTAGAGGGGGAGGCACAAAAGGTTCTATTGCAGAAATTAAAAGATGAAAGGCAAAAACAAAGATGATTCTTTTAAGCAGCAATAAGACTTGGACATAAAAGCCACTGAAGCAACTTAGACAGTAATTTATATACTTGGGGAAAGAGGGAAGCCATTCAGTGATGAAGAAATTGAGAAAGAATGTATTGTCGAAGTTGTGGGGTGCTTAGACCCTGATGCTTCAACGTACAAACGACTGCCTCTTTCAAGGAGAACCATAACTGATCAGCAGCATGAGTTAGCGTTCACCTTAACAGAACAACTTCATGCAGTACTTCAAAAGGAAAGTATATATTACTCAGCTGCTTTGGATTAATCAAGTGATACTACGGATTTGGGGCAAGTTTTATACTTCATTTGAGTCATAATAGAAGACCACTGTGAAGACTTACTCTGGGCACTCTTGCGGAGAGAACACAGGGAATTGATATTTTCAACAACTTTCAAGATAAACGTTGTGAAGTTGGAATGAATTTAGTTTAGTGAGTGTATGTACAGATAGTGCACCTTCCATGACAGGAAAATATGAAGGGTTTGTTGTACAAATAAAAAAGTATTAACAGATCCAGATGCTCTCTTTAATTGTATCTTGCATCAGCAGAATCTCTGTGCTAAAGCTACTATTTTAAGTGACACTTTGCAACAAGTTATAAATATTGTTAACTGTATTCATGCAAATGCAACACAGCATTGTCAGTTTCTTAACATGCTAAAATTGAACAAGGAGGTATTCAGTGTGGATATGACATATCATTCAAAAGTGCATTGGCTATTTCAGGGACAGGTGTAAGCCTGAGACTGTGAGAGCAAATAGTTAAATTATATGAAGAACAGAAACAGCAATGTGAATTATTGAAAGAAGATTTCTATAGGAATGCAGCATTTCTGTGAGATATCATGTCAAACCAAAATGACGTGAATAAGATAAAACTATTAATAAGATAAAACTATTAATAAGTCTACATATGGTATGTGGCAAAAAAAATGCAAGCATTTCGAAAAAAGCTATCTGTTTTCAAAACACTGCTTCTTCAAAAGGAAATTTCAAATGGATGTTTTCCCAAGTTAGCAAAGGTTGATATATGCAAATCATTTGAAGAATATGCAGCTGTTATAGACCTATTAATTGGAGAATACAATGAAAGGTTCACTGACTTTGAGACTCATGACATCACACTGAAATTAGCAATTCAGCGTCACCTAGTTGATATCACCAAGGCACCTAAAGAACTACAGATGGAATTGATTGAGCTCTCAAAGAACATTTTAAAGTCATTGATGCTAAGAAAGTTCCAGTTGAAATATGGAAAAATGCAGTAGAATGTCCATGCTTTCTGCAACAATACCCTAAAAATGCTTTCTTGCTTTTCAGCCACTTATTGCTGTGAATCTACATTCTCCTACCTAACCCAAATCAAGATGCCCTTAAGGTCACAAATGACTCATACCCATCTAGAGGATCAGATGAAACTGCAGACCTCCATGCCACAACCAAATGTTCAAATGCTTTCAAACAAAAAGCAGACACAACAAAGTCATTAAATGGTTAGTTAACTTTAAAATTAACAAATAGTTTTCATTTTTTGAAATTACTCAGTACATAGTAGTTAGATTTTTACAAAATAATGTACATTTTTAAGTATATCTAATCGAAGTTTCTTGAATGCAGCCTTATTTGATCACAACTAAATTGATGCAGCCTTCCAATATGAAAAGGTTCCCCCCACTCCTGGTTTGGTGAATGGTATGGTATTTGATTTTTGCTTGTTGTCTTTGTTTTTCCAGGAAGAAAGCTACTCCTGGTGTGTGAGCACAGGCCAAAAGGATTTGGGCAGAATAGGGGGAATTTATTGTGTGTGCCACCAGTCATGGAATAGTTGTCAGATAACTCCGGGCAGACTTTGAGACAGTCTTCTAGTATCTCTCAGATTTGGAGTTGGACCCAGGAGCAGCATTTTTATTTTTGGTGGTATCCAGGACAGAGGTTTACATGGAACCTGACGACACTGACAGTTAGGAAGGGGATTGTCCCGTGCAGCTCAGTCTTGCTTGAGCTTCCTGGTTGATCCAGGTGATCAACCTGGTGATCCAGGTATCTGTCACCCGGTCCTCCTGAAATAGGTTTTGGGGATTGGTCTTTGCCTGTGTGCGAGTTTCCTAAGGCTGCCGGGAAACTTGGCTTAAAACGACAGACGTTCATCCTCTCACAGTCCTGGAGGCCAGTTCGCAATCAGTAATCACTGGGCTGCGGTCAGGGCGTCCTCGGGGCCTAACTCCAGGGTCTCTAGGAGGGAATCTGTCTCTTGTCTCCTCCAGTTTCTGGTGGCTGCCAGCTTTCCTTGGCTTGTGGCTGCATCACACCAGTCTCTGCCTCTGTGGACACGTTACCTTCTCTGCTATCTGTGCCAAACCTCCCTTTGCATCTCTCTGATAAGGGCACTTGTGTTTGCATTAGAGCCCACCCAGATAATGCAGGACAGTGCCCCATCTCAAGATCCTTAATTAGTCACATCTGCAAAGGCTTTTTCATGTAACATGTATAGCTTCCGGGGATTAGGACCCGATACCTTTGCCAGCTGTCGTTAAGCCTTCTATTGCCCATTTTCAGCAGTGAGGCAGCTTACAGAAGAGAGAGCCAAAAAATTCAGATTCTGCCCTGCAGGGGTCATTTTATCCTGAAGTTAAACTGAGTGATTATTGAGAACATACTGTGTGTTGGTGCTGTTGCTAAGCAGCGTGGGAGATACAAAGATACCTAAAACTCTGCCTGCCCCCAAGGTCGCTTGTGGTTTTTCTGGAAGAGAAGACATGTGCATATAAAATGAGTCATGAGAAAAAGGTCGTGTTAGATCCTGAGAGCCAGAAAATGGTACCCCCGGTGAGCATCCAAGCCCCTGTGCCTGTTCTCAGCACGTGTGGATCTGTGTGCTGGAACATTTGACAGGGAGAGATTTAGGAGATGATCCATCCAACCCTCCACTTAACTATTTCCCATTCCATAATTTTTCACTGTCTCTGGGGCTCTTCCCAAGGGCTCCTTCCTGCACATGAGCCTTGCAGTGTTTATTATTCTTTCCTTGTGTTTTGACGATGCCTTCATCTATTCTTCAGTGACTCTTTCTCCAGTAATATAGCAATTCAGATTCTTGAAGGAAAACAATTCAAAAATAATGGCTGTGCGTTAACTATGATTAGAATCACCTAAATCAGTGATATTGACTGAGAATAAAATCGAGCAAACTTATATTTGCAGTAAACCAATTTATAATGATACAATTTGTTAGCTCAGTCTGTCTATATGAATGTCAATCTTAGTGCGTACAAGTGTGGAAATATCCCTTTATACAAGAAAGATAATTATTTTTTTCTGTACGTATTTTAAGGGAACCTGAATTGTAGTACATGATATTGACGGTGGTCTGGGAATGCCTGATGTTCCGCTTATTTCTGGGACTGTGGTTATCTTAGTTAAATCTGCGGTGACGATATTAAAAGGCAAGACAAGCCTGAGGCTGAGTCCTGGATCTGCCACTACATGGTTCTCCTGACTCACTCTATGACTTGAGCAAGTCGCTTAACTCTTCTAAACCATGCTTTTCTGATCTTCAAAGTAGGGCTAATAATGGTATCTACCTCAGGATTGTTGGGGTGATTGAATGAAATAACGCATGTCAAGTGTTTAGAACATTGCCTTACAATCTGCCTTTCCCTTTTCTCTCCCCATTTTTCCTTTAAGAAAAAAATGTTCACGGGCTGGGTGAGTTTATTGGCTCTCTTTCGCACCACCCTAAGTAATCAAACACTGTGCTGTCTGGTCCCTTCCGAAAAGCACATGACGGCAAATTAAACATTTCTTGGGATACCATTTCACCTTGGATGTAGAACAGGCTCCTAAATTACATTTTATATGACAATGTCTCCCTGTATTTTTCTCCCCTGGACTTCTTGAATTGCAACATAGCATATTTCTTTCAGTAAAAAGCAAAATTAAATAGATGGTTAAGTTGCTAACTGTAGATAATACCAGTTCTTAACCCGGCTGAGGATTACTTAGTCATTATGTTGAATTGATGACAGTTGCCTTCTAAATGTTATTTTTAATCAAATCACTTGACTGTGTGTACCTCTTCTAAGCTGGAGTATGTACATTAATGTGTACACACACGTGATAAGGTTGAAGAAGGCCTGTGGCTGAACACAATTTGGTCTTGTTTGAGCAATAATCAGTCTGGAGTTTATGATTCTGTTTTATTAAAAATTCTTACTTGAATTTCAAGGGTATAAAAGAGGAGTCCTCCCACCTAAAGCTGCTAATTGTTCGCACACCGTGTGCAGCCTGCACGAGAAGCGATTTTAGAAGGTGCCACATCAGTGCCTTTGTCCAAGTGTCATCTTTTGTCTTCAGTCCCCTGTGCAGGGAGAGACATAAAGACTGAGCTTGACTGAAATGAAGGTATTTCTGTCCCCTCGACTTCTTGAATTGCAGCATAGCGTGAGAATGACTTTGATACATTTCTTGGCTGCTGTACACCAAGATGTTTTTTTTTTGACAGATTGATGCCTAAAAAGAAAAATACAGTATGTACTAATGAATCAGAAACATTTTTTCAGCACCTTTGCATATGTTGAATCTATTTTAGTTTCTTTTTGAAGCTAGTCACCATCACTGAGGCTTTGAAGTACCCCAAGTTATCTTCTGTGGATGGGTAGAAACTATACCGCACGTTGACAGCTTCTACAGATGGAGCCTGAAACAGATGTAATTAAGTCATATTTCACAAATGAATAGATGTACAGTCTCCTCCCCTACCCTGCTTCCTTTGGGACATGAATTGGAGAGATTAGAAAAGGCTTTTTGGTGATTGATTACAAGATTTTAAAAGTCTCATGGTCAGCTATTTCAGTTTTTCTTGAGATGCCATCCAAAGTAAGGCTCAAATTTGTAACTTATTCTCAAAATGTACTTAAGTGGTCCATTTATGATCTGTCAGAGATCCCAATGACTTGTTCCCCAAGGGACAGTCAAGGGTGTGGTAGTGTCTGGGTAAAATTTTTGTCCAGCAACAAAAGAGTAAAGCATAAGAACTGGGATTTTTACTTTGAAAAGTAAACGCAGCCGAATCTATGTGGCTTACAGAGACTGTGGTTGTTGTTCTGGGGTGGAATTTAGGTCTCGCGCCACTGCTTACTTACCAGCAGTCTGACCTCGGACTAGTCACTCGCCTTCCTGTTCTCGACTTTGCTCTTCTGTAGCATGACGATGCTTCCTGCATAAGATGGTGAGGTCAGTGGTCGGAAGCACTTAGAATTGTATTAGAATTGTACTGGGCACAGAGTAGGTGCCTTGTATGTGCACATTGTTGTTAATTTTAGCTTAAAACTGTCATGCAAATAGCTACCTTCCACTTAAATGGAAGGTTTTCCAGCACTTTGTACCCTTGGGGACTATATCTGAGTCTAATACTACCTGCCATCTAGTGCACAACTCCACTCCCAGGTCGTTTCCATACACAAGGTGTTGCTCCTCTGCCAAACACCCCTCAGTATTATTCTTGTCCCCACTTTGCAGATGAGGAAGCTGAGGCTCAGAGAACTTAAGTAAATTGCTCAAGTCACCATCCAATAAGGTGCGGGCAAGTCAGACTACGGGGCCACACTGCCTTTGCCGGTGCTCACTCTTCAGAATCATCCTTCTGTATAGGTCATACCTGGAGTTTCCTTGGACTTGGCCGTAAAGAGTTCCAGCTCAGTTCAGAGTGGTATTACTGAATTCCGGGATGGTGCAGTGTGTGGCTTGGAGGGCAAGGTTTGCACTATATGCAACTCTGTCTGCTTTGCTGGGTTCTCTCTGCAGTTTAAATTGAAAGTAGGTGTATATTACTTGATTTACAGATTATTGCAGAAACTTTTTAAGTCAGTATTTTTTCCAAAATTGACCCTAAGGGCAAGGGAAACTGATATTACAGCACAGTTTATCTCATGAGTTCCGAGAACTGTGCACGTATAAAGAGTCTTGAACCAAATGTGAACCCCCATATCTTTTGATGCAGAAATAGTAAGGCACAGAAAATGTAAGTGATGTTCCTGGGGTGCCATGTGAGTTAGGGACCCAACTTCTTCAACGCTTCTTCCCTTGAACTATGGAAAAAGAGCTCAAATTACAAAATAGATAAAAGAATGACAACTTAGAACTAACGTAAGTGTTGGAATATACTGTTTATTTAATGAAGAGCATTTGAACTCCTGAGCCGTCGCTTTTGTCACTCTTTCTTCTTGTCGTGTTCCAGTAATTAATATTCAGCCCAGGAATGTGGTCATTGGAAGTTTAGTTTTAATGAAATGGGTGCTTTGATCAATGGGAAGGTTGGGAACTGTGTGGGAGTCATCTGTGTAGCTTGCAGCAGTGAAAACCTAGACACTCTCCCGAGTAGGGTTTGCCGTGTGTTCCCCTTTCTGGTTTTCTTCCCAGGGCGAGTACCCGGTAGAATAACAGTTTAACTTACCTGCCAGGCATCTGCCATGTGCAGGGCCGTGTGTTAGTTTTGCGCGTACTATTTTCACGATTCCAGTAATAACGCATTGCATTCTACACTGCCGCTCCCACATCAGAGCTGCTCAGCGAGGCGAGGGAGCTTGCTCCCGGCGCCACAGGGGGCCCGCTGGTGGACAGTTCTTCTGCCAGGCTCCCAGCGGTTGTTGGGGCAGCCTTTGCTTCTCAAGCTGGTGTCTATGAACCATAGGATAAAAACATAGTGGGTATTCATGAAGCTTACTTCTACTCACAGGTTTTTGTGAGAAAATTATAACTCTTATATCAAAATAAGCTGTTGAAATATCATGGAGTTGGATGCAGAATTCTTCTTAATATTTAGGATGACCAAGATGCCCTGGCCCCAAGCCCACTCCAGTGGCAACTCCCCTCTGCTCTCAGTGCCCCATGTCCTGTGGTTCCCTGCAAGCAACCTAGAGAAGTGCGCAGCAGGGTGAGCTTGGAAAGGTGACCTTGTCGCCCACCGATGGGGGAGTACTCACTGCGAACATCAGCACCTGTGAGAGGGTAGCTGAAGCCGCTCCTGCCCCAGTTACTTTGTAGATTTCAGAGCCTTTTGCAGTCTAGCCCGGGGATTACTGTTTATGATACAATTTTTTTTAGGATTATAGGTTTAACATTTCGGACACCCAGTATATACATAAATGGACTCTGGAGTGTAACTTATTCATAAATTATTGAATAGCCTCCTACCAGATCATCTTCTAAAGAAAAAAAATAGAAGAGGTCATTTCTAAAATCCCTAGGGAGTGTCCCCATTTCGAGTTGAGACAAGGCTTTCTGGTCTTGCATCTTGGTCCTTACGTTACCTTTCATTGCTTCATCTATTTATTTTTTTAAGGGAAAATTAGCTTTATAACCTTCCGTTCCATTGTTTAGAGCTCTTTCATGTATTTTGCCTTCACAGGATAGAGCAAGGTTTCGCAAAACGTACATGCCGAACTCTTTGCAAAACAAGAGTTCCTTGACTGGGGACCAGACTGATTGAACCACCAAGCTTCTGAAAATAGCTGTGTGCTTTCCAGTTGGCCAGTCTTGGCAGGGACCCACTATTCCTCCTATTGCTCAACAGGCAACTTAAAATACTAACAGTAGCTTAATAACATACAATAGTAACTTGCACAAGCCTTTCACATACACTGACATCTGAGATGTGTAGCAGTTTATGAAACGGAGTACAGGTGGTCCGAGCCCCGTTTTCCAGATGAGGAACCTGGTCCAGGGAAGGCTTGGTGCCCAGGGTCATCCAGCCAGTTAGTTCCTGAACTAGGAGCAGTACTCACGGCTCTGTGGCCCAGGCCCACGAGGACTCCTTGCCCTGGCGTCCTTCAGAGCCACACTTGTGATTTAGAACATAAGGTAAGGGAGACATCAAGGTGCACAGTTTAAGTGAGCACTAACTGTCAGCGTTGGGCAGCCCTGCTCTCTGGGCCTTATGTGCCTTATCCTGGGGGCGGGGTCCAGATGGCGGGGATATACTCCCACTTCTTGCAAGCATGGATACTTGAGTTGTATCTCCCCAGTGATTCTTGAAAAAGGTCACAAGGTGAGTTGAACTTTTCTTTCCCAGGTTTATCTTGTGTTTTGAGATGTAAAGAGTTAAAGCTTGGTGCCTAGTATGCTCATTCTAATTGTCTCTAGTGGTTTGATTGTTGAAGACCTTTGATAGGACATCGAAGGGAGTATTTGAGGCATTCTCACCTGTGACTTTTCTCTAAAGCATGTTCACCTTCCACCTCTCATGTTCCTGGGGCTTCCTCGCTTTGAGGTCAAGCCCCACTGTGTTCTCCCAATTAGAGCCCTATGCAACATGCCACCTTGTTCTGGAAACTTTATAGCTTTTGCTGTTGATCTTAAACACTGCTCAGTCAGGCAAGGAGCTCAGCCTTCGTTCTCAGCTTCTCAGGGATTTTCCTGGCAGTCCCATGGTGAACTATGCCACACTATCTGTTTTACCCATCAATTAGGAAATAGACTGGTGCATGGAGCTTTGCTTGCAGATTTTTTAAGTACTCTTGAGGCAGGAGGAAAACCAGCTGGAGAATAAGGACATAACTTTCTTCAAATAAGTAATTAAGCCATCCTGCCTGTGGTGGAGAGATTGGCCTCCAAGAAATGACATAGTAGAAACAAATAACTCTTTAGCGTTAGATTCTGGTTCAAATCCCAGCCCTGCCACTTTCTAGTTATGGAAACTTACAGTACTTTTCCTCCTCCCCTGGCATTTTAAGGGGATGGGAGTTAAAAGTAAACACCAGATTACTAGAACATTCTTACAGACTTGCCCAAAGATGAAATGAACGCATTCCAGAGTAGAGGAGAGGGAATTGGGATTAGACAGTGGTTCTCAACTGGGAGCAATTTTGCTCCACCCCCATGGGAACATTTGACAATATCTGGAGACATTTTTGAACTGGGGGGCAAAGGGTTGCTACTGTGTCTAGTGGGCAGAGGCCAGAGATGCTTCCATCTTACTAAGTATAAGACAATCGCCCCACAGCAAAGAATTATCCAGCCCCAAATGCTAATGGCGCCAACTTTGAGAAACCCTGGTTAGAAACAACATTTATTGAATCTAATTGTCCCACTTAATGTCAATGACTTTGCAAGGTAAAGTTGTTTTTATTTTCACTTTATGGATGAGTAGACTCACCTTTGTTAGTGACGGAGAAACTTCCCTTTGGGTTGTTCAACTGCATCTAGGTAGACACTAGATTTTAAACTAGCCACGTATGCATCCAAAACCCATCACTAGTCCAGCAGGCAATGAGCACCCCACCACTGATGATGGTCACAACTAAGCAAGGAGGAGCAGCCACTCGAGAGGGATGGATAAAGATGCAAGTCTCAGTTGTGTGTTGCGCAAGATGACTTTGGAGGTCCCTCCTAGGGATGCCATTGTCTGATTCTATTTTGAAACAGGATTTGTCTTTTTAGCCCCAGTTTTAGAATGGCAGGCAGGTGTCTCCAGGCCATGATGAACAAAGTCCCTTTGCTTTGTCTGTGCACCTGTGGGGCTTATTCCTATTAATACCCCAGCCCTACCAGGCCAGAGGGCTAGGGTTCCAAACGGGTGGCCAAGCATGCACACCTCCACCCTGTCTCATCCACATTCCGGGCCCAGGCAGATATTTTTACCTCTCTGTGTAAATGGGTCCAGAGTTTTCTCTTTTAGGAGAACAGCAGAGGCACAAATGAGGGGACCTAGAGAGGAAGTGGGGAACAAACTATTTTGTACTTTGAGACGGTAACTTAGCATCTGTTTGAGACTGCAGCTTAGAATCCGTTTGGTAATCAGTGTAACTGCACCAGTGTGACAGGTAATACTGATGAGGTTTACTCAGTGATTGTCAACTCTGACCAGAAATTAGAATAAGCTGAAGAGCTTTTAAAGCACACCGGCCTCTGAGCCCCTCCACCAGATGTGAAATTGTCATAGGTGAGGCCAGGAGACGTCTTTGCAGGCGATTGTGATGTCTGAACAACTGGACCATCTCTGGTAAAGGGCGTGCTTCAGTCCTGCTCGGGCATCTGCTGATGTTACTCCGTCATAGAGAGACCAGAAGAAGGATGAGGTGAGCTTTGTTTCCCAGTGTGTCTTAAGTAGACTGCAGGGAGGAAAAGGTGGCTCATACTGTGTATATAAAGTAGCACCTGCTAGAATCTAAAATCAAATTAATGCAAGTTCCTCCTCACCCTTGGAATTCCTTATTCCAAATGGTTTACTCTCAAAATAACGTGTCATCACTTGCTTAATTTCTCACAAACCTTTTGCTCTCCAGACTCTTCTTCTCACCAACATTACGTGTGGAAAGGAAGAATTTTTCTTTTCCATTACTGTCATCTAAAAATCTTATACCCTGGGAGGAAGGAGGAAGCTTTAAATATTTAAAGAGTTTTGAAGGAACTGTTTTAATAACAGCCTAGTTAATGGCCTGACTTGATGAAAGATTTTATGTTTTTAGACGATAGTCTCCAAACATTTTGCTTAGTGGACCTGTGAGAGAATTTTGACCAACTGTTCCTTACACATTTTTAAGTGGACATCTACAATTTATCAGTAGCTCAGTATGTTATTAGTTTAGTGACTACAAAAGATGTAGTTTCAAGTAATATTGAATTTCACACTTGTGCTTAAAATATATGCCAGCTCTCTTTTGCTCCCTCCAGAACTATGCATTTTCAAACCATCCCTTTGTTTTGTCCTCCATAGATTTTTATACCCAGCAAAATGGACTGTGGTAAGATTCAGGAAGGGTGAGACGCACACCTTCCTTTGGAAAACTGGAGAAGGAGGTTGTGATTTAGAAAGGGGAGGTAGGAAAGGAGAGGGAGTGGATGGCAGACACTGTTCTGAGGCACATCAGTGCCAGGGAAGAGGGCGTACAGAAGGATTCAGGTACTGATTTCTTTAGAATATGCCCAAGTTCCCTGGAAAGTCTTGGTATATCACGTGGGTGTTCATGCTCCAGTTTGAAGAGCTCTGCTTTAAAAGATATTGGGGGAGGGTCTTGAAAAAGAAAACGATTCAGTTTCATTTCTTTTCTCTTTCAAGCTTATGCATTACTCACTTTTATACTAAAATATAGATGAGGAAAAGGGGCATATGCAAGATCTGGCGAGTTAACCCCTGAGGGGATATGGAGTTGGCAACTAGAACATAGCAAACCAGGATTTTTGAGCAGGGATGTGGGGAGCCTGTTCGTGTTTCCTTAGGCCCCTGGTAGGTGATGTTACAGATGCTACATCACGGGGGTCAGCGTGTGGACCTTGGGCAAGTTTCTTAACCTCCTTTTTACAGTGCCTGGCACATGATAGTTGAGCTATACATTAGCTTATTATTCTTCACAGTCTTGAGGTTTTCCCCTGGGTATAGCTGGATCTTTTCCTCCAGTAAACGTTGGTGGAATCCACTGGCCAGAGATGTGATTTCAGCCAACATATGGCCAGAGGAGAAAAGGATCTACTTAGGATGCCGGAGCCCATGTTGAGGCTGTGTTAATGGAACCTTTATGAAAAATCAGATAGTGTCCTTACATAAACCTGTATGATGCTAGTTCAGAGTCTTCAGTCATCACAATTCGCAGAATGAAACCACACTACTGTTACGTTGCCATGGAATTTGTTGCAGCTGGTGCGCGGTATTCCTCACATCCAAACTGTTGGCCCGACGATGAGATAGACTTCTAGGTTCAGATGCCCTGGGGTGTGTGAGGAAGAGCTTTTAGCAACAAATATGTTAGTGAAATTAACATATAAAAATGACACCAAATCCTTGATGTACTTAGGCTCACTTTTACCCGTTGTCCAAATCATCCCGTGACTTTGCGTGGTTACTGAGGATGGCTGTCATTCAGTATTGCATGTTAAGATCTATTCTTTGGTAGCTGAGTTCAGAGAGAAAATATAGGATCTAGATATATCATTACTTTTTTCTCCTTTATACATGTCATCTGTTATCAAAGTTGCTTGCAGGAGATTGGATTTTAAAACTTCTTCAGAGTAGAAATGAGACACTCACTCTGAGAAAATTATCCTGAAATCTTAAGAAATAAAAACAAATTTTACCAGAAAACCAGAAGCACTGGTTTAAGAAATAAAAACAAATTTTACCAGAAAACCAGAAGCATATTGTGTCATTAAATGAACCCAGTGACACGTTTTCCTTTTCAATTAACTTTGAAGTTCATTCACAGATCAGTTTGCTTTGTAACAAGTAGAATATATGTGAATGTTTACCTTCCTTTTAGCAGAGCATATTCATTAAAAATGTTTATTCAGCAAATAAATTTTGCATTCGTTTGACAGGGAAGCAATAGAGGAATGACATTAATAAGAGAATAACAAGTAATACCAAAGGTTTTCCTACATCTCATTTTTTACAAAGATAAAATAGCCTTACGAGAAACTGTCAGTGGCATTTGGCCCGAGACCTTTTGTGCAGCTGGATGGCTTTGAATCCAGATATGACAGGTAACTGTGATGCCAGGCCGTGCCGCAGAATGTGTAAGGATGACAAGCCATGGTTGCTGCTTCCTCTGCAAAGATGCAGAATTGTCGACTGCTGTCAGTTCTCCCAGATCGGTAACCCAGCTCGTGTGGGCCGAAGGAGGAGACTTGTCTTCACAGAGAGGAGCAGAAAGGCGCTGAACGTCGGGGTGACAAACAGCGCAGACGTGTGCTGCCCGTGCCCCAGGCGGCCCCGCCACCGTCCACGGGACTGCTGGCCCTGCACTCAGAAGCATCTCAGACAGTCTCGGCAGTGATCAGGCCGCACCCTCCCCTGGGTGGGCATCTTCCCCCACCGTCCTCCACATTTCTTTATGCCCGGGTCAGTCACACTGGTTCCCGGGTATTCCCGACGGGCACCCTGCTACGGACTTCACAGATGTTACCTTATTCCCTCGTCACACAGTGAAGAAACACCTGCTGACAAGAAGCATCCATGAGGGGAACCTCTTCTGCAAGGACACTGAGCCTTCCGTTTCCTGAGTGGCCGCACCCTGGTGGTGCGCCAGCTGGACGGCGTCACGCCCTCCCCAGCACACTCCCTTCTGCAGCCTCCCTCCCGTTAGCTCTCCCCACAGCTGCCGGGGCCTTTCTAGCATCCAGTCCTTGGCAGTCACTCCCTGTTTACCGTCGTCACATGTCCACTCTCGCCCCAGGAGACCCGGCGTCTCTCCCTGCCACCGCTCCCCCGCTGGGCACGCCTCAGTGACACAGAGCGTCCCAGCTTCGGCCCAGTGCTCCTGCTTCCTGTCACTCCCATTCTTCCGCCTCTGTCTTCTCGGCAGGCTCCTTCCTCACAACCCTGCTTAAAGATTACGTCCTACAAAAAGTCATCCCTGACTTTGACCCTCGGCAGAGTCGGTCACTTCCCCTGGGCATTGCTGCAGCACTCTGCTGGTGTCTCTGTCACGTGGCGGTGCTGTGCTGTGTGGTGACCGTCTGTCCAGAGCTGGGAAGACCCTAGCCCCTGCGGCCGTCCAGCGCCTGAACTGTGGCTAGTCCGGGTTCTGTCTGTGCCGACCCCCAGCCTGGAGGTGCTAACGAGGAAAAGGTTCTGAGCTCAGCAGTCCTGTTCACGTCACGTGCGTCTACTTCCTGGACTTCTTTCCCGGCCTCTGCACCCCCGGAGTTTACTGGGTCTTAAGTTCAGATTATCAAGTGCTGCTATTGTAAAAACTGCAATCCCTGTGGCCTTCCGTTGACCCCACACCTGGAACATGCTTGTATCAGGAGCAGGGCAGAGAACTGAGTGTTCTCGAACCACCTCACCCAGCCAGAGGAAGGAGGGAACAGCAGGCACATCTCGTCCCCTGATGCCATAGCTGGGTACCTGGAGCAACTGGGACTCCCTTTGAGCCCAGCCCAGTCTGTACCTGTCAGTTATGCACCTGGACCAAAGCCAGGCTCCTATCTCCAAAGCCAGGCACTGCTGTAGTCTTTGCCAGCATGGTTCTTTGTGTACACGCGCTCTCTCTACATCTTCGGTTTCTGTTTTCCAAATTTCAGGAAGAAACATCCCTTAAAATAGGTGGTCTTCCTGGTCGCAGACACAGCCAACATGGTTTGGTGCTGCCTGCCATCCAGCATGGTTTTACCGGAACCTGTACAAGTCCCGAGTTTGCTCTGGCGCTCTGTTGACATGGAGGTCTCGTTTGTTGTTATAAATAAGAACCAGTGTCTCCAGGACACACCTTGCTCTGTTTTAGTGAGTGGCAGAGGAGTTGACAACGTGAAAGCCGGATGTTTATGAAAAGTAGTGTTTGGGTTTTCTGTTCTGGTGCACACTAAGTGAATTTTGGTAAGAGCATATGCATTCAGAGAGCATGTCATTGTGGCACATTTTTCTTTATTTTTAGTAGAATGCCACATGACTATCGTTTGATTAAGGTAATTTCAATGATGTATTTTAAAGCAATTCACCTTGAAAACCAGAGGCCCCACCGGTGCTGAAATGTTGGGTTATGCAGTGCTCTGCGTGGGTGGGGGCCAAGCTCGCTGTTCATTTCTTCAGGGATCGTGAGCCACAGCCGGTCTCCTGTCCGAGTGGTGGACGCTGCTGTGCCTGTCGAGTGGATGGGAAAGAATATTCTTCCTTTTGTCTGTGATGACAAAGCGCTGGCTTCCGGCTTCCCTGAGGACTGAAACCTGGTCCAAAGATTAAATTTACCCAGGGCACCAGGTGACTCCCCAGACAAAAAGCTGTCAAAGAGTCACTGTATTTTTAGCATTTGGTCTAAAAGCTTCTGTAAAAGTTACTCAAGCCATTCATTATTTAGATAATTCAGAATGCATGCTTCCGAAGTCACCCTAAAAATATAACCTGTCTCCCATCTCATCAGTACCGCGGAGCCCTGTGCTTCCGCTGGAAGCAGCAGGTGGGGAAGCCTTGTTCAGTGGCCTCGTGAGAAAGCAAAGGTTATTTTTCTGACTTAGTGTTTTAGGGAATTGCGATGCTTACCTTGGTTTGTAACATACAAACATCTAATTATACACTGTCTTCGTTCCTACGGTCTTACTCTCTGGCTTCTGTTCTAAATTCTCTACAGTTCTCTTCCATTTGTCTTAAGAAATTATTTTCTTGGAAATCACTGCTTAATGATTTCTAGGGTGAAACCCCAGGCAGCTGGTGGTACTGGATGGTTTTTGTTTTCTCTAGCTGAGTGGCTTTTGATGGGAGCACACAAAAAGAAATTAATCTTAGATCACAACTTGGTATGCACGTTTTATATGTATATGTAACTGAAATGAGTTTCTCAAATGGTACGTACTTGTGTTACATGTGGGGCACTCATATTTTTCTGTTCTGTTTTACTTAAAAATTGCTTCTTGCTACCCATTGTGGGGTTGTAGCTCACAACTTAAAAAACACTGCCTTGACATATAGCTCCAGCATGATGTGTGGGTCATTTTACCTTCTAAGACTCACTAATCCTTTTTTTTTTTAAATAGAGATAGGGTCTCACTCTGTTGCTCAGGCTTGAGTGCAGTGGGGTCATAATAGCTCACTGTAGCCACGAACTCCTGGACTTAAGTGATCCTCCTGCCTCAGCCTCCCGAGTAGCCAGGACTACAGGTGTGAGCCATCATGCCCAGCGATCTTATTCAGTACACCTCTCCTAATGAGCCTGGAGGACCCCGGCGTGGCCTGTGGGCCACCCCTTCCTGCTTCTGGCCCTTTCCCCTCTCTCCCCCTCCCCGCACAGCCCCCTGCCCTCCCTTTGAGCCTCCACGCGATGTTCACACTGTGCCCACCCTTGCTGTGACCACCGCCTCTGTCTTGAAAGGACCAGGATGGTGGGGCATCAGCGTGTGGTGAGATTCAGTTGTATCCTTTAAGTACAGTTCTAACCTACAAGATGAAGAGTCTGTGTGGTTTTTTTGGATGGATGAGTTCTTTGAGAAATTGAGTCACATGTATTTTGTGAGGACATCTAAGCCTGGCATCCACATCAGTGCTGGCAGCACCGACCCAGTGTGCACACAGGGCCTGGAGAAGGCCCACGGGTGTAATCGGGTCCGGGGGTGTCCACTCAGGACACAGGAATGTGGTGCACACTTGGCCCCTTCCTTCTTAGTTAAAAGGGAGAGGGGGGCATTCCATCAACAGTATTTAGAGAGTGAGCTCTAAGTCAGTGTGTGATTTGTGTATTTATTTAACTTTCCCCATAATGGAATATGGATTTTTGTTTCACCTGATGTGACACGTTTCAGGGGCTCTGTTTGACCTTGTCATTACGTTAGGAAAATATTTGATGGCTCGTCAGAAAGGAACATTTATAATTGTGTTACTAACCTACATAAATTGTCAGCCTTGGGGACAGCGTGACAGGCGATGAAGGTTGAAATTGACAGCATTTTGCCACTTAAAGGTAGGCACGAGAAATGCCAATATTCACTGGATGAGGTGAAATTAATTTGGATTTTGTAGGCTCTAGTAGTTAACGTGATGTTTGATGGGAACAGTTTTGTAAGGGAATCATTAAAAATTGATTTGATTAATGTGTTTTTATAACTTTGGCATGAGATGCCGTACCGTGGTGGTGATGACCGAAGGGTGTTGCGATGGCCTCAGACATTGTCCCTGCAGGGCCCATAGACGGGGTCCTGTGCACCAGGCCACCTCCTGACTCCTCGTACCGTCAGAGAGGCGTCCCTTGGCCACTCCTGCTCCTCCCCTTGATATAAAGGCTACCCGGACTCTCTGGTCCCTACTAGATCTCGTCTGCCGTGTTGATGACATTTTTTTTTAAAATGACGTAATGTCCTTAACCTAAATATTTTACGTTGTCTTAACCTTCTGTAGTTTTGCCAACAGTGACATGTTTTAAAACCTAGATCTCTCAACCAACTATATCTTCCATTGACTGGCAAAGCATTGGTTTAAGCTGATTCATTTTGACCACGTCCTATTCTGAGCTTGATCGCTTTTCTATTTAAAAAATAATTTTAGGCCGGGCGCGGTGGCTCACGCCTGTAATCCTAGCTCTCTGGGAGGCCGAGGCGGGCGGATTGTTTGAGCTCAGGAGTTCAAGACCAGCTTGAGCAAGAGCGAGACCCCGTCTCTACCAAAAATAGAAAGAAATTAA
>CAUYSK010034161.1:0-44735 GCA_963575035.1 Avahi laniger | reverse complement strand
TCAGAGAGTTAAAAATAGAAATACCATTTGATCCAGCAATATCACTATTAGGCATCTACCCAAAAGAGCACAAAACATTCTATGATAAAGACATCTGCACCTGAATGTTTTTGGCAGCACAGCTCACTATTGCAAGGATGTGGAAACAACACAAGTACTCGTCAATCCATGAATGGATTATTAAAATTTGGTATATGTATACAATGGAATATTACTCATTCATAAGAAACGACAGTGATCTAGAACCTCTTATACTTTCCTGGATTAAACTTAAGCCCATTATCCAAAGTGAAGCATCGCAACAGCGGAAGAATGAGCTCCACTTGTACTCACCATCAAATGGGTACTAACTGATCAACACTAGGGTGATCACATGGCAGCAATACTGTCCAGGGATTAGGGGGATTTGGGTGGGGGGGTAAATCCGCAACTAAAGGACACGGGGAGCTTTGTAGAGGGGAAGGACATGCCTTTAACCCACACTTGGGTGAGGCAAAGACATAAAGTGTAACCATACTGTGTGTACCCTCATCATACCCTGAAATAAAAAAAAAGAAAAAATTGTAGCTGTATGAGTTTATTTCTGAGTTCTCTATTCTGTTCCATTGGTCTATGTGTCTACCTTTATACCACTATCATGCTTTTTTGGGTATTGTTTGTAGTATAGTTTGAAGTCAGGTAATATGACGCCTCCAGATTTGTTCTTTTTGCTTAGGATTGCTTTGGCTATTTGGGCCCTTTTTTGGTTCCATGTGAAGTTCGGGATTATTTTTTTTAGGTCTATGAAAAGTGACATTGGTATTTTGAGGGGTATTGCATTGAATCTGTAAATCACTTTGGGCAATATGGACATTTTAATAATGTTGATTCTGCTAATCCATGAGCAAGGGATGTTTTTCCATTTTTTTGTGTCATCTATGATTTCTTTCATCAGTGTTTTGTAGTTCTCCTTGTAGAGATCTTTTACCTCCTTGGTTAAGTATATTCCTAGGTATTTTATTTTATTTTTGCAGCTATTGTAAATGATATTGAGTCCTTGATTTGAACTTGATTTCGTCTTAACTGTTATTAGTATATAGAAAATATTACTGATTTGTATAAATTAATTTTGTAATCTGAGACTTTACTGAACTTATTTATCAATCCTAGGAGTCTTTTGGTGGAATCTTTAGGGTTTTCTAGATTTAAGATCATATCCTTGGCAAGCAGAGATAGTTTGACCACTTCTTTCCTGATTTTGATGCCCTTTGTTTCTTTCTCTTGTGTGATTGTTCTGGCTAAACTTCCACTACTGTGTTGAATAGAAGTGGAGAAAGTGGGCACTCTTGTCTCGTTCCAGTTCTTAAGGTGAATGCTTTCAATTTGTCCCCATTCAGTATGATGTTGGCTGTGGGTTTGTTATACATACCTTTTATTATTTTGAGAAATGTTTCATTTATGCCTAGTTTATTGAGGAATTTTATCATAGGGGTGCTTGATTTTATTGAAGGCTTTTTCTGATCTATTGAGATGATCATACAGTTTTTGTTTTTAATTCTATTTATATGGTGAATCACATTTATTAATTTGTATATGTTGAACCATCCTTGCATCCCTGGGTTAAAATTCACTTGATCATGGAGAATTATCTTTTTGGTGTGCTCTTGAATTTGGTTTGTTTATATTTTGTTGAGGATTTTTGTATCTGTATTCATGAGGGATATTGGTCTGTTGTTTTCTTTTTTGTTGTGTCCTTTCCCAGCTTTGGTATCCCAGAGTGATACTGCTTCATAGAATGAGTTAGGGAGGATTCCCTCCTTCTCAATATTATGGAATGGTTTCAGTAGAATAGGTAGTAGTTATTCTTTGGAGATCTGGTAGAATTTGGCTATGAATCTGTCTGATCTGGGGATTATTTTGGGGATTTTTTTATTACTGTTTCAATCTTGCTACTTATTATTGGTCTGTTCAGAATTTCTGTTTCTTCCTGATTCAAACCTAGGAGGTTGTGTGTTTCCAAAAATTTATCCATTTCATCTAGGTTTTCAAGTTTGTATGCACAGAGATTTTCATAGTATTCATGGATGATGTTTTATAATTTTTCAGTATCAGTTGTAATATTTCCCTTTTTATTTCTGATAGAATTTAAGTCATTTCTATTTCTAGGGAATTTAGCTAGTGGTCTATTAATTTTGTTTATCTTTTCAAAGAACCAACTTTGTTTCATTGATCCTTTGCATTGTTTCTTTGGTTTCCATTTCATTTAGTTCTGCTCTGATCTTTGTTGTTTATTTTCTTCTGCTGACTTTGGGTTTGGTTTGTTCTTCTTTTTCTAGTTCCTTGAGGTGTGACATTAGATTGTTAATTTGTGATGTAGGCACTTAAGACTATAAATTTTCCTCTTACCACTACTTTTGCTGCATCCCAGAGATTTTGGAAGTTTTTGTCATCTTTATCATTAAAAATCTTTTTATTTCCATCTTGATTTCATCATTGACCCAAGGATAATTCAACAACAGGTTGTTTAATTTCCATGTATTTGTGTAGTTTTCAGAGTTCCTTTTGGAACTGATTTCTAGTTTTATTTCACTGTGGTCTGAGAAGATGCATTGTATGATTTCAGTTTTTCTGAATTTGCTGAGAATTGTTTTGTGGCCTGACATATGACCTATATTGTCAAATGTTCCATGTGCTGATGAGAAGCATGTATATTCTACAGTATTTGGATAGAATATTCTGTAAATGTTAGGTCCATTTGTTCTAGAATCCCATTTAAGTCCTGTTTTATTTGTTGATTTTCTGCCTCGATCTGTCCAATTCTTTCAGTGGAGTGTTGAATTCACTCCACTGATGTTGCTGTTTATTTTCTTGCTTAGATCTGGTATAATTTGTTTTATGAATCTGAGAACTCCTGTGTTAGATATACATACACACACGCACACACACACATATAACATATATAGTTGAATTACTCCCTTTTTCATTATATGAGGACTGTCTTTGTCTTTTTTTTAATCATTGTTGACTCAAAGTCTATTTTATGTGACATGAGAATAGCTACTCCTGCTTGCTCCGTTTCCATTTGTGTGGAGTATTTTTTCCACCACTTTACCTTGAGTCTATGAGAATCTTCATGAGTTAGATGGGTTCCTTGGAGACAGCGTATGTTTGGGTAGTGTTTTTTAAATCCATTCAGCCAATCTGTACCTTTTAAGTGGAGTATTAAAACCATTTATGTTGAATGTTAGTATTGATATGTGAGATACTATTCTGTTCATCATGTTGATTGTTACCTAATTGCTTTGTTTTCTTCCTTGTGTTGCTGTTTTATAAGAGGTGTGAGTTTTAACTTTTGGGGTTTTTTTTACACTGATTAAATGTTCTGTTCCATGTATGGAGCACTTTTAAGCATATCTTTTAGAGCATGTCTAGTGGTGACAAATTTTCTCAGTGTTTGCTTGTTTGGGAAAGATTTGATTTCTCCTTATTTGTGAAACTTAGTTTTTCAGGCTATAAAATTCTTGGTTGACAGTTTTTTCTATTTAAGAAGACTAAAAATGGGACTCCTGTCCCTCCTGGGTTGTAAGGTTTCTGCTGAGACATTTGCTGTTGGTTTGATGAGTTTTCCTTTGTAAGTTATTGATGCTTTTGTCTCACAGATTATAGAATTTTCTCCTTTTTTTTTTTGGCCATGCTAATGACTATGTGCCTTGGTGATGTCCTATTTGTCATGAATCTTTCAGGTGTTTGATGACCTTCTTATATTAGATGTCTAAATCTCTAGTGATACCAGAGAAGTTTTCCTCAATTATTTCCTCAAATAGGTTTTCCATGCTTTTTGCTTTTTCTTCTTCTTCCCCAGGGATAACTATGTGTCTTTGATTTATTCACTTTACATTGTCCAATATTTCTTGGAGAGATTGTTCATTCCTCTTGATTATTTTTTTCTACATTTTTGACTGGGTCAATTCAAAAGCCTTGTCTTCAAGCTCTGAAATTCCTTCCTCTGTGTGGTTTAATCTATTGTTAAAACTTTATACTGCATTTTGGAAATCCCTAAATGATTCTTTCATTTCTAGATGTTCTGTTTTTTCTTGTATTATCTATCTCTTTAGTAACTTTTTTGTTCATGTCTTGAATTATTTTTTTGGTTTCTTTGTGTTGGTTTTCAACTTTCTTGTCAATCCCATTGATCTTATTTGCCATCCACATTCTGATTTCCATATCTGACATATCAACAATTTCCTTTGGGTTGGAGTCCATTGCCGGAGAACTATTGTGATCCTTTGGGAGTGTCAAAACAACCTGTTTTTTCATGTTGTCAGAGTTCTTATGCTGGTTTCTTTTCATTGGAAACCTCTGTCTCTCAGCTCAAGACAGATATCTTTGCAGTACACCTGTTTTCTGCTGAGTACACTGTTGCTCAGTGAAGAGAGGGAGTGGTCTCTGGATGGCATGCCTGAGTCCTATTCTAGAAGACAAACCAGACAGGAGATATGTGGGTGCACTGTGAGCCTTTAACACTGCTGCTATCTTGCATCTCCCCATTCTCCTGTGGTCATTTTGGGTGGTCAGCATGCAGCAATGAGCATTTGCTTCACCTAGGTCTGGCAGTGGTGGTGTTCACTGGTACACAGTGGCCTCGGTGCTCACCCCACCCAGGGTCCAGTGGCGGTGGCAAGATTTCAGTGCACAGTGTTGTGTGTTTGCCCCACCTAGGTCCATCGATGGCAGCATTACCCAGGTGACAATGGTGGCTGCTGTGCCACTCACACAGCAATAGCAGGTGCCTGTGGCCATGGGTGCTTTCTCCATTTGGGTCCCACAACAGTTGTGGCTGGGTGGGTCTGCCAGTGTGGTGGCAGTGGGCATTGAATCCATGG
The DNA here is from genome assembly GCA_963575035.1 of Avahi laniger. NCBI lineage: Eukaryota > Metazoa > Chordata > Mammalia > Primates > Indriidae > Avahi > Avahi laniger. Next base: position 39,873 of record CAUYSK010034161.1, on the reverse strand, counting down.
GTACCTGCTCTTCCTGGGTCCCCAGCAGTGGTCAGGGTGCATGGCAGATTCCCACAAGGTGCATGAGAGCATGCAACCTCCCCACTCCTTCCCTGGGGTGATGGGGAGGTGGCAGCAACAGATTTGACTCCAGCTTTCTGGATAGGACCTCAAAATGGTACCAGCCACAGTATCCAGGATTCAGAACACTCTGGGACCCTTCTGTGCCTTCTCTCCAGAGCAGTGTCACTGCACAGTCTCCAGTCAGGTTCATGTTTCAGTTCAGTGGCCTGCTGTGATGGAGGGGCTCTCCTGCAGCTCCAATTGCAATGTCCACAGCAAAGTGTGGAGTCCCAAGGTTCTCTCTTCTGTCTCTTCTTCACATGTGGGCACCTTCCTCGTGTACCTCCCATCCTGCTGAGTGGGTCACCCTACTTCCCTCTCCCTTACTTTGGGAGCCTCTTTTCATTTTCCTGTTGATTCCCAATGCTCTCTCATAGACAGTTGATCCAAAGATAGATATCTACTCTCCACTTTTCATCCTCTCCATGAGAGCAATGTGTACAGGCTGCTTCTAGTGCACCTTCTTGGCCCCACTCACCATTCCTCTTTTTTGAAAATAGAATCCTAATTTTTGTTTACTCTCCTCCTGGGAGCATCTCTTTCAAGGAAAACTGGCCTTTTCTCCAATCTGAGAGGTGACTCTTAGTTGCTTTAAGCTAATTACAGTGGTCTCATTATTTTCCCACTTAATTGGTAAAACCATGTGCAATTTACATTTTTGGCAATGAGACATGAAATCTACTGAGGGCTTCTGGGAAGATTTTTATCATAGTAAAAAAGGACAAAAGACAAAGTGGATGTGTTTAATGTCGCATGGAATACTTGAAACTGAGCCAGCTATCTTGAGGCTGTGAGGATAAGTCAGCCTAAGTGTCAATATGGTGGGGATCTGCAAATGGCACAGCAGAAAACGGGATGGAAGGAAGCCACTTTGACCATAACCTTGTTGAATTGCTGGATAAGCTATCTCTAGAGCTGACCCACTTCCAGATTTCTAGTTATGTGAGATTATGGTGTCCTTTTTAAAGCCTTTTTTGTCAATGAGTTCTCTAATTTTGAGATGAAAGCACTCTGGTACTACAAGTCTCAACTTTTTTTCAGGATTGTATTTAATCCCAGTTTCAATTTATTCCAATTTGGCCCTGTATTCTCCTCCTAAAATGCTCTTTCTTGTCTTTTCAGACCATCCAGAGCCTTAAATCTCATGTATAAAATGTTTCTCCAAACTTCCTGCAGGGAGTCCTTTCTTTTCAACTTCTAGAATAGTGCTTCTCAAACCTTAATGTTCATAGGTGTCATCTGGGGATCTTGTATCAAAGCAGATTCTGATTCACTAGGCCTGGGGTGGGACCTGAGATTTTATTAATAAATAAATGTCTGAAAACGTTCCAGGGATTATCAGTGCTGCTTATCTGTGAACCATACTTCGAATAACAAGAGCACTCTTCTAGTACACCCACTTGATACTAGATTACATGCAATCTTGTGTGGTATTTAACTGTCAAGAATTTCTCTCATCTTTTCTACTACATTTCAAATTTTTTGAGAGCAAGGGCTATGCTTTCTCCTTTGATTCTGTGACAACACCCAACATAGTGTCTTACGCAATGAGTCTGTTAATCCAAAAGGAGATGACTGAATTAATGAAAAGACAAAGTTAAATATAACCATATTTTGATAAAGAGGAATCTATTATCTGAAATAACTCCTGAATTCAATAAGATAGATTGCTTCTGTCTCTGGCAGTGGCCAGTAGTTCCTATTGGACCAATATTTCCACATAGAACTAAAAATTCTATACAAAATATAAAAATAACTATAAGAAGGTACGGGAAAGTGAACAAAAGTAGCAAATACTGGAAGGGAGGAGATACTGGAAGAATGAAATATCATTTGGTGATATTTTTTGGGTTTTGCCTAAGTACAGGTTCTAGTCAGGTTTGCACGGTGGCTGTTTTTTAAAAAACTCACTTTGTACAGTCTTACTGGTTTAAATAATTACAGGACAGAATTCAGAGTAACCATAGCTACTGTAAAGCAAAGGAGGAATCTTGGAGAGGAGAGGGGGAACCAAAAATTCTGTTTATAGATTGTGCCCAAATTTGTGGTTGGTTCCGGATCACACATGTGGGACAAACTGTAAGCAGTTAAGCTATTGCTAAAGGAATTGAACTTAGATTGGACCTGCCATTCACCATAGAAGATACAGAGTTTTCAGTTTGAGTTCAGCCAATCCAACTGCTTTAACAACAAAATTAATATTCTTCAAAGGAGCATAATCCAGAGTCCGGAGTCTATGTAACATATTCAAAATGCTCAAAGTATAATCCAAAAGTACTTAACATATAGAGAAATAAGAAAACTCAATCCATCAACCCTTATTATGAGAAAAGTTAATAGAGACTGACCCTGAGATAATCCAGATGTCAGAATTAGCAGATTTTAAATGAGCTATTATACCTATATTCAAGTATATAAAGAAAAATTTGCTCATGTAATGAATAAAAAGGCAGCAAATCCTAACAGGAAAATAGAAATTATAAAAAAGAATCAAATCAAAATTCTAGAATTGAAAAAACATTATTTGAAGTTTAAAAATCCCATTGTATAAGCTTAAAAGCAGAATGCATAGCTAGAAGAAAGAGTCAGTTTATTCTGAAGATAGATAATCTAAATTCAATGAGATGATTTGGTTCTATAGTCCCTAGTTTGAATCTTAGAAATGACAGTTGTGGCTGATCTAAAACTTTCTGGGGACTCATTGCTTTTTTAAAGACCCTGCTATTTTTCTGGGCCAAAGTAAAACTAAGAAATTCATGGACTATACAGGATTCTTATTTTCGCCAAATAACAGTTAGAAATTCAGTGAGCTCAGAAGCGACGTGCCAACCAGGGATTTTTCAGGTAATCTGCTTGATGGCAGCTCCATTAGGGACACCCCAGAATGTACTGAATGACACCAATCTAATTAGACTGATTAGAATCTGATCAGCTCTGAGAATGCAATTAAGCAATACTGCTGCTTAGTTAGTGTTATATCACTTCTGAATAACAGAGATATTTGATTTGCTGAGAGAAAAGGGAGAACTTAAAAGGCATGAAAAACTAGACACTGATGCATTTGGCAACCACCATAGTAATAATAGTCTCAGCCAAGAACATGAAAGTAAATACTGGGTGACAATTTGATGAGAAAAAGGATATTTGCATCACCTCACAGTAGGTCCCCAGAAGGTATTTATTAATTATTTATTAAGGGAAAAAATAGATTTACACTGAAGAAACATGGCAGAAATAACCTCAATTAGGTGATCAAAGTAAACATTACTAATAAGGAGACATAGAGATATCATGTTCCCCTTATATTATCCTGCACTGAGAAGAACACAGCGCATTATGTCTGTGCTGATCCAAAAGAGCATAATTTAGATCTAGTTATGAGGAAGCATCGGATAAACACAAACTAAGGATCTGTATATGTCTTGAATGTTAAGATCATGAAGACAATGATTGAGGGATTGTAAGGAGATACATGACAACTAAATGCAAGCTATAACACTAGACCAGAAAAAAACATTAAGTTTTCCTTTTCCTATCAAGCACATTAACAGAATAATTTGTGAACTTTGACTACATTCTGTAGATTAGATACTAGAATTGCATAAATAAGTTCTTGATTTTGTTAAACTGTGCATTATAAAAGAATGCCCTTGTTTGTTTTCTAATTAATAATTAGTTTTAGTTTTGCAGCACTACCGAACAGAAAGTACAGGTAGTTCCCCTCATAGACCCTCCTCCTTACGTAGCACGACATCCCCCACTGTCGACATCCTGCACCAGAGTGACACATTTCTTACAATTGATGAACCTACACTGACACATAATTATCACCCAAAACTCATAGTTTACATTAAGGTTCACGCTTGGTATTATACATTTTATGTGTTTTGACAAATGTGTAATGACATGTGTCTACCATTGTGCTATCATACAGAATAGTTTCACTGCCCTAAAAATCTTATGTGCTTTACCTATTTTTTTCCTTCCTCTTCCCAACCCCTAGCAACCACTCATCTTTTTACTCTCTCCATAGTTTTGTCTTTTTCTAGAATGTCATATTGCTAAAAATCGTATAGCATGTTAGCCTTTTCAGATTGACTTCTTCCACATAGCAATATGGATTTGATGTTATTCCATGTCTTTCCTTGGCTTGAAAGCTCGTTTCTTTTTAGTGCTAAACAATATTCTATTGTCTGGATGTACCACAGGTTATTCAGCTATTGCAGGGCATCTTGGTTGCTTCAAAGTTTTGGAATTATGAATAAATTTGCTATAAACATTCATGTCCAGGTTTTTTCATGGATATAAATCTTTAATTCATTTGGGTAAATATCGAAAAGTGCAATTGCTTGATCACCTAAGAGTATGTTCAGTTTTTAAGAAACTGTTAAAAACTGTTCTCCAAAGTGACTTTTCCTATTATGCATTCCCAGCGGCAATAAATTCGAGTTCCTATTGCTCTGTATCCTCACCAGCATTCGATGTCAGTGTTTTGGATTTTAGACATAGGTGTGTAGCTCTTGTTTATAAGAAAGACACACTGAAGCATTTGGTGGTAAAGAGGCATTGAAATATAATCTTATATAGTTCAGAAAAAAATTGTGTATATAGCACATACTAGACAAAATAATGGATACTAGTAATGATCCACCTACTGTATTCCTAGCTTCATCTGTTTTTCCTCCTTCTCCTAATCTGCATCTCTGTTTTATATTCAAAATAGTAGGCAGGAGGTATTATTATGGCCAGGGTTGGTGGAAGGAAGTAGGAGAAACAATTTCTTTTATCTCTGTAAATTCCAGATCAATAGTTTTCAGATTTGACTACACATTGGAGTCATCTGAGAAATTTTTTTTTTTTTAAAAAAACTAATGTATAATGTTACAAAACAATGCATAGGTAAAAATATTCAAAGTTCAAAATATAACAATGTAGCAGTATAAAAAGTTCATTAATGTTTCAGATTTTATATTTGCAACTAACGTTTACAAAACTACCACTTGTGGGGTTTTGGTATAATATCAAGAAAAACACCCACAATTCTCTGAAAAGGCTATCAAAATGCTCCTTTCTTTTCCAACTACATTTTCTTCAGATGTTTCAACCCAAACAATATATTGCAATATATTGAATGCAGAAATGAATACGAGAATGTAGCTGTCTGTTTTCTCTTAAGCCAGGCATTGAAGATATTTTCAAGATGTTAAGCAATGTCAATCTGTTCACTATCTGGGGGGAAAATATTGGTATATTTTCATACAAACATGTTAATTATGCCAATATGTAATGAGTTTGTTATTTTAATGAGTTTATAAATATTTAAATTTTTTCAATTTTAATTTCTTTACAATAAATTTTGGTAAGTATGATTCATATAAACAAAACCTTTTTGGGGTCTTCAGTAAGTTTTACGAATGTAACAGGATTATGAGACTATGCTGATTTATCAATATTCATTTGGGAGGATCAGGAAACACTTCCTAGCATTTGACAGGGTTTTTGTGGGTTGGCTGGGGAGTTGGCAATTGAAGGTTGTGGTTGGGCGTGTGAGAGGATGTTCTAGGCAGAGAGATCAGCGTGGACTGAGGCCCAGAGGAGTGAAAGTTTGGAGGGAATTTAGAGAACAGTACATAGTCAATCCATTTGAACTCAACAGGTATAGACAGTGTCCTTTGTAGGCGAGTGCTATGTGTGTAGCGCTGGGGAGTAAGACATAATCTCGATGCTCGCAGTTCATATTGGTGGGATTTCAAGCGGGAAAGCAGTCAAGAATATGCCCAATCTGACCTCAACATTATTTTCCTAGGTGTTTTCATTTTTAAAAAATCAATTTGCCTAATTTCACAATAATTCTCCATTTATGATTCTATACAACAACTTACATTTGATTAACTGTAATGCTTTTGGCCTTCATTATCCAGGCAATCTTTAGCAGCAACATCCATTTTTCTTTGTGGGCACTTTTTTCTTTATGCAGCCAGTTTTACACAGAAGCGCAGATGAAATCCTTCAGCTGATATATGAGCAAGTTACGTCCATTAAAATTAATGGGAACCGACTATGTGCGCTAAGGGAAGGATATACTTCAAAAAGTTAATTTACACAATGTTCCTTGTTACATTTTCATTGTAGGGTTTCTATTTCAATTGTGCTTAATGAATTGTATTAGATGCCCTTGTCTCTAAGGTTAGTGACATCATATATGCTTCTAGTTCTGTTTTATGTCTTGAGCTGTCCAAAGGAATCTTTTAGAAGTGGAATTAACCTTATCACCTGTGGTGTTTAGACAAACTTAACGGTTTTCAATATGGTTCAATGCCAAAGTCTCTTCAGCAAGAGAATATGATTAAGAGACTGAAAAAGGAGCAAGAAAACATTGCTTCTAAAACCCATGACTTTTAGAGATAATAAATGACATGCTGTTCATTAAAAGAGCATTCTTCTCTTAGGAATGCTAGAGTTTCTAACTAGGAATTAGAGTTTCTAATTTCTACTTAGCAAAATAAACAAAATGGTTCCACAAATGAAGGGATATTCAGGAGAGGAAATGGACCTTTTCTTCCAAGGATGATTTTGTGGGTTGTGCACAGTTGGTTAATAAACCCTGGTTTTATTAAATATTGTTCATCCTCACCCTAATAAACCAAATTCACGGAGAAAGCCCAGAACAACAAGATGACAAACATACCCACACACTTAGGCTATTGCCTGCTTAGTGGCTGCTGGTTATAAATTGACTCTCTGTCGGCCTGGCTATCCAGACTTTCTAATAGGCTCAGGGACTGCCTGGGGCTTTCACTCGCAAGGGGCCGATGGATCTGGTCATCCTCTGTTGTTGCTGTTATTCTTAATAATCTTTCCTCACATCTTCCAAAGGAACACCTAATAAGTGCCTTAGCTCTCCATCAACATCACTGACATTATTATTGCAGAAACTTTTCACTGTTTCCTTGCCATTCTGCTTCTTTAATAGGATCTTAGAGAGCACAAACCTAATATTTCAACATGTCACGAGGATTCCTTGTGTTGAGCTTTTGTAATTTGTTGAGCTTTTGTAATTTGCTTTTGTGGGAACGGGATGGGAAAACTATGGGGTTGGTAAAATCTTGCTTTTAGCTGATTTTGTGCATAGAATTTCCTGCTTTCAAAACACTCCCTTCTTTTGGGTGCCTATGTGCTGGGACTATGCGAGGAGGTTTGTGGGATTCTCTCATTTACAATTCTTCCAGGGAAGTACTATGATCATTATCTTTTCCTATTTAAAGTTGAGGAAATTGAGACTGGGAGAAGCTAACAAATTGGCATGAAACTGCACAGAATTTGAACCCAGTCAGATTAGCTCCCAGCTCGGACTTTCAGTGACTTCACCCTTCAGTGTATGTGGGGGGAAGGAGGATTCCATCAACACTAAGAAGGCGTCTGTCATTTGCCATGACTTGCTGTCTGCGAGCACAGTCTAGCGAGGCCTCTGTTCTCGTCAGCCTTGCTTTGGACCCATTCATTGAGGAGGCTGATAGCAGTGATTACACGTGTGTCCACATGTGTATGTATATGTGTATCCTACACACGGGAATTTGCCTCACATCCCTTTTGAAAGTGGATTAAATACAAGTAACAAGTGAGGAGTGACATGCGAACATCCTGGATTTTCTAAGCACCCTTCATATAATTTTCTCAAGAGAAGGCTCATTTTTATATTATCAAGCTTATGGGAGGCAGTGTGGCTCATGTTCCGACATCAGACAGGCCTCAGTCACAGTCATAGCTCTGCCCTTACTGGCTGTGTAATGTGGGCAGGTAACTTACCCCATTTTGGCCTCAATGATCTCATCTGAAAAATGGGGTTAACCACGGTACCGCCTCACAGAGCCGTTGTAGGGTTGCATGAGCTCCTGCGTTGAATCTTTAGCAATGCCACAGAGGATGTATTCTGTGAATGGTGCTGTTTTATTATTTGTTTTCACTTTTAGCCAGCATGTATCCATCATTCTAGTTTCCAGAAAAGATCACTCATGCCTTCATTCCTTCATCTGGTACACAAGGTAGCAATCATTAACACTTAGTCACTCTCCTTAAGGAAGAGTGTTTTGGTTTTTGGTTATTATTTTGGTTTAGTGATCAACTGATTGTACATGGAAAAGTCAGATACCTAAGGAAAATCCCATGATAAGAACAAACAAATTAATAATGTGATTTCTTTACAGTTCAGCCAGCAATGTTTCTTTAAGGCTTATACTCTAGATTCAGTCCTTCACAGATAAATGCAGTGGATATTGTTTGGTTTGTCAGTCTGTAAAAATGTTGCATCAAAATTAGGAACAGTTTTCTCTTATTTTAGAAAACTACAGGTATTTTGATGAAACAGTACCATTTTAAATACTTATATTATTTAGATTTGGGGGCCATTGTGGTAGTGAAAATGAACAGATCAGTTCAGAATGTATAAAAACACTGTTTACATACACCATTTCAGTTACAACATCTATGCTAAGGCCAGTCTGGCAGTTTTATTTTTATGTTGCAATTATAGTATGAGGTAAAATTTAGAGCTACCAGTATGTCTCCTTACTCAGGTTTGGATGCTCTGAAATGGACTCCTACATAGGTCATAAATTGGGGAAGTGATTTGTGATACTTTTGACCAAGGTTTGCTTTCAGAATTTTTAAGCTTCCTTATCCATATTTTTTTGTGTGAATATGCAACTCCATTACAGCTGTGATAATTGTGTGGATTCTAGGTAATGTGCTGGGTCTCTTTTATCTGCTTCCTTCTGCCGCATTCGGAATCATACCCTCCCCTGTATTTGTGTTTTTGTTCCTCTGTAGTCCTCCCATCAGTTATTAATATTCATCATCCATCATGACTATCATTTTAACCACCTTCCTCTAGCAACTGCTGAGAATCTGGATCTGAGAATTCATATAAGAGAACAGCGTATTTTCGTATTCTAGTATTTTAGAGGTTTAACTAAAAAACCAGAGACTTTTAAGATCAGTTTGATCTGTTCTTTTAATCTTTTGGTCTTTGGCCAAAGACCAATTCTGAAAATAAAAACATTCTATCTACTTTTAATTCATAGACTCTTACTTGTCTGACTTGTGGATTTAAGGTTTTATCAAATGTTGTTGCATTTTTTTAAACTTCTAGATTTCAAAAGCTTTCCTGCATAGCGAGGTGGAATCCCTCCCCCCATATACATGTATTAAGGAGGTCGCTTTTTTTCTTTTTTTTCCTGTCAGACAGACATCTTTGAAAAATTTTAGTGAAAAAATAGAATGTAAAATACGGTGATTTACTTCATAGGCTGTCTTTATAGGACTATATCTATTTCATAAAGTAGGAAAAATTAGTTTTACAATCAGGACCACCACCCCCAGCAAGTGAAGGTGAAATCCAGCCTGTGGTCTAGCCTTGTCCAGCTTTGGGGAAGGTGCTCCTTTTTCTACCTGGGCAATCCAGAGAGGAGACTTTTCTAATTCCCACAAACAACATGGCATGTGCTAGAAGCAGCCATGAATAGGATGCTTTTAAAACAAGTTTTAAAATTTTCTAAAGATAAAAATTGCCCCTTATTTATCTTTTTATGTAAATTCAACAATAAAGTCATTGCCAAGTAAGACAACCATGACCCAAAGTCTCTTATATTTCTGGGAGCATCAAAATGTTTCTATTCCCACAAATACATGTATATATACATATATATACACATATGTATATGTGTATGCACACAATTATATATATGGAGAGAGTTAACTTTCAATATGGCTGTAGCTCTATATTTGATGATATCCCAGAAGACTAAAGGTAGTAATGTTTCCATATAGAAATCATTATGTAGCTATACATATTCATTGACTTTAGAAAATGGCTTCTCTAGAAAAAATTGCTAATGTTAGAACAATGATAACCAAATTTGTTTACCTGGAATCCAAAATTATAGCATTTGTAACATTAATTTGCATAGTCTATTCTGTTTTGAAGAGAAAGAGACAATGGTCTATAAAGTTGATAATAGGGAATTCTAAAAATCAATTTTCAGATTGTGTTACAGATTGGATGACTAGATATATTCATCATAAAATTTACTTTCCAAATCTGGGCACTTTTGAGAGTGAAAGGGAGAACTATGCTGGAACTACAGGTGTTAACTGGGACTGTCCCAGGACAACTGGAATATATGAAGACCCTGGTTATAAATCACAGAATAATCTTAATTTATAATTTAATGTGGACTCTAGCATATCATAGCATTTCACTCTTTTATAACTTCTTAAACATGCACTAAACACTTCATGGTGTGCAAGTTCTAGAGGTTGTTAGGATGTGCAAATACACATTCTGGCTTCAAGGAGCTGACAAATAGGAGGTAAAAGACAGGTGAGCACAGCATGATCTGGCTTTTGAGGTGCTGCTTCTGGCCTGTAAGATGGGTTAAGACAGTCGGAGAAATGCAGAATTCTTGGAACAAAGCAACTAAGTGTTTTGATTCATGTGCTTGAACCTCTCTCCTCGCTGTGTTCTCTTAATCATTCTTGACCTTAACCTTAACCACCTTGCATCTAGTCTCTGGCAGGCCTTTGGGTTTCCCTTGTGGCTCCCCTGGGTGCCACCCCCTGGTTTTGCTTCCACCTCCCTCTTCCTAGCTTGCTGATTTTGTTCTCTTCTCCTGTTCTTCCCTGACACAGGCTCTCTAGGACTTAGCCCCCCCCCCCGCCTCTCTTCCCCAACCATTCTGGAAACATGGCAGTTTACTACATGTTTTATGGATTTCTTTTTAGCCTTTTATAGCATGAATTAATTTTATTTGCATATGTACACTGATTTGTTAGTGTGTGGGAGATTGTTTATTAGTCAATTTTCTCTTCAATGATCTATTTAAAATTTTCAAACCACAGCTGCAACTCATTTTGAGTTTTATTACATATTATAATTTTATTTTAAAATTGTACCACTCATGTAGCGTTCTCTCCTATTTTAACTTATTTTTATGTTGTCTCTCCCTGGCAGAAGTAGTGATACTTTTTATTGTATTCTGTCCAATAGAGCAGGAAAACAATAATAAAACAAACCAATTAAAAAGGAGATAAGTTATAAACTTCTCACTGAGATGAAAATACTCTACCCACTGAATCTATTCCTTGGATCTATTTCCATGAGACTCCTACAATATTAGATAATCATAATTTATTTTTCAGCATAGAATATTTGGAAGACTGATCATAATTAAAGGAAAGAGAGCTAATTGCAGAAAGTCCAATATGAGATTCAGTGATGACTGTTTCTATATGGCCCCAAGGGAAGTAGCTATTTATCCATTATCTCTTTGGTCTGATCAATACAGACAGTCAAACTGGATAATTTAAGCTTCAAATAAAGAGCCCTCAGAGCATCTCCAGAAGAGCCATTTATAAACTTGATTCAATTCTAAGAGTTTGGAATTTCAAAAGAGAGAGTAGAATTCCTATTTAGGAAAATATGAAACCTTCAACATTTAACAACAATCAGTTCTTCCCTGTTTATGGTATGCCCAGCCATGAAGAGTGCTGGGGTTTTAGCAGCATGTAAAACAGAACCCTTTCCTTGCCTTTAAGGCTTTTCATCATAGCAAAGAAAAAGACATTGAACAAGAAATTGTGAGTGTGGCGAATGTTTCCAAGGACAGGTGCATGGATGCGTGAGTGCTACTGAGATGAATCATAGGCTGATGGACATTCAGATTTGGAAGAGGCATTTTGGCTATTCAGTGCAAGTACCAAGTGAAATCATTTCTAAGGGTGAGGGTATTTCAGGAGGTGGAGCTAACGTGGATGGGAAGGCAGAGGGCATGGGCAAAGAAAGGAGGGAAGGACTTGCTAGAACACTGTCTGGTTGGAGCACGGATTGAGTTATGTTTTGTCTTCCCATGGAAACTCAGTCAAAGAGTTAGTGCTTCTCTTGGCAGGTCATGGGGCCACTGAAGGATTTTTGAGAAATTACATCAAAACTTTAGTTAAAGGAAAATTAATCTGTCAGTAGTATGCCCAGTGAATTGGAACAGAAGAGCTTGGAGGGTTTTGTAATTGGGCGGGGAGAGGTAATGAAGTTGAATTAGGTTGACAGTGGGGCTACAGAGGAGAGGCACAAGGCAAGAGACAGAGTAGACTACAGAGAAGAGTGTGGTGGTTTCTCAAGAAATTAACAACAGAATTACCACACGATCTGGTAATTGTACCTCTGGGTATATACCCCAAAGAATTGAAATCAGGGTCTCTAGGAGATATTTGTACACCCATGTTCACAGCAGCATTATTCACAATACCCAAAAAGTGGACACAACCTGGGTCCATTGGTAGATGAACAGATGGACAAAATGTGGTACATAAATACCATGGAATATTTTTTCAGCCTTAAAAAGGAAGGAAATTCTAACACATGCTACAACATGGAGGAATCTTGAGGATGTTACACTAAGTGAAATAAGCCAGTCACAAAAAGACAAATATTGTATTATTCTACTAATATGAGGTACCTATAGAATAGTCAAATTTATAGAGACAGAAAGTAAAATGGTGGTTGACAGGGGTAGAGGGGGTAAAAATAGGAGGTTATTTAAAGGGTCTAGAGTTTCAGTTTTGCAACATGAAAAGAGTTTCTGAGATTTGTTGTACAGCAATGTGTGTGCTCTTTACTGAACAGTACATTTAAAAATGATTAAGATAAATTTCGTGTGGATCTTATTACAATTAAAAAAGGGAAGCACGGCAGAGAGTGTGTCCACAGGGCTTGAGCTGCGAGGGGTGAAAAGGGGTTAAAATTGACTTTAAGATTTTAAGTGTATGTGACTGAGAAAAAAATGGCAACATTAATGGTAAGGGAGAAATCAGATGGAGAAACTGGCCTGGGTGGTTGGGGTGGAAAGGAGAGTTTGGTGGAGATGGTAACTTGGATTTTAAAAATGTTGACCTGGAGGGTCTGGTGGGGCATCCTGATGGAGGTAGTCAGAAGGAGGAGAGCTAAAAAGAGGTTTATTTATTCTTTTCTTAGGTTGATAAACAGCTACCATAATAACTTGAATCATCCACATCTCAAAACAATACACAATTTATCTTGTATATTTGATAAGGCTATGTATGATATAAAAAAAGATTCCTAATACTTAATGAATTGTTCCTTTCTAGTAAGATTATTGAGGCCTTATGGTTATATTTCCTAAGAGTGACCCCAATGATAAGAATTTTAAGAAAAATAGCAGGGGCACATGTTTTTAAACAAAATCTTTTTATATTCCTTAGACGAAACTTGATGTACAGGGAATGACATCAAAGTCCAGCTTCTTAACTTGAGTCAAAATTAGCCCAACCATGATGGGTTTTGTCTCTCCTGTAGTCTTAGATAATCTTTCTACTTATATCATCCACCTGTATTGGTTTAAGCTCCTTGGATATTTTTCAATAATATTATATAAACTATAATAGGATATTGTTATGATGATTATTTCTCCTTTGTTTTTCCCACTATTGTCTGAGCTGCCTAGCGGAGGGACCATATCTTTCTCATCTTTATAATCCTGAGAACTAGTAGGAATAAGTTCACAGTCCTTGGTAATAGAATCATAGATGGTTAAAGTGGAAGATACTGGAGGGGCCTCTCTTTTGCTGTTGAATGAAGAGGTGAGGCTCAGAGGGGTGGCCAGTTTGTGCAGGGAAGTACCAGTGGGCTGATCCCTACTAGAGCCTGGATCTCCTGACTTCTAGTCTCGTTTTATTTCACCTTGCCCCATCATTTCATGAACGCTCCTTACGCTCACAAACCTCTAGTCATATCTCCTTTTCCCCTGACAGCGCCTCTCATAGCACCTTGCACTTAGTAATTGTCTAATAAATGTTTCCTGAGTCTATTCCAAAGCAAAAATAAGATGAGGGGCAGAGGCAGCATCAAATGTGACATACTCCTGAATGATACCCGAGACAAGCTTTTATTTGAATTAATATTCGCATACAAAGAATAGTTAGAAGCTGTGCTTCCCTGATGAACGAGGAGTCTTTTATAGCAATCATATTTATACTCATCTTACTAGCTGTCTGTTGTAAGCCAATTGATCATACAAAAACTCTGCAGTTCTTTTTGGTAGATGAAGGCAGCCACTGGGGAATTTTGAAGGCGATGAGTGTAAATACTCATAATTTCATTATAACTTGTTTAAAAAAACAGGTTTCAGATCAAATTCTTCCACACATACAGATATTTATTAAACAAATATTAATTAGAAAGCCAGCATAAAATTGCATATACAACCAGCTATGTAATCTCAGTGAAATCCCAGCTCTCTGTCTTTTGGTATATTCTGATCCCTGTCTTGCATGCAGAGTTTACCTGAGACAAATACAACCATATACTAGCAGTGGGAACCTGTCCCTTTATAGGCAATATCAGACAACTAGAAAAATTCCTAAACCAGTGGCTGAAAACAGGACCAGTTGGTTGAGTGCCATCCTTAAAGATGAAAGCGTAGACCACACTGAATCTTATACCCTATATTCATGCGAAAGAGTTGAGTGTCTCCAAAATGTCTTAAACGAAACCATACTTGGAATATCTTTAATTTAATCACTAACACCCATTTCTAAAACTTATCACACTAGTCACCAGACCACTATTTTTATCAGTGAAAACCCATTGCTGATATTCATTAAGCTAATAGCAAAATGTTGGTTATTGTTTTGAGATGTGGATGACTCAAGTTATTATGGTAGCTGTTTCTCGCAACAGATTTCCTGAGTAGAATGACAGTGGACCACCCTGGTTTGTACATTCTTGATTAGTACCCGGGCTAAGCTCACCCTAAGTTATATACACATGATATCATACTACATATGTTGAGTATTTTAAAATGTATTATAGGACAACATGATACTATTTCAATTTTCCTATTAATTAGGTCATTTTAGATAAAAGGGCAAATTCAGGACCCAAAGTAGAATCTGGGAGCTAATTTTAGTAGTTCATTGTCTGCATTGGATGTCTTTTTCTCATGAATGCCAATGAATTGACATCATACCCAAATGACAGATATAGAAACTAAACCACAGCTTAGTTAATTGACTTCGTTAAGTCTAGAGAAAAAGTTGTAGGGTAAGACCACGGGAGAGAATCCAGAGTCCCTGATTTCTCTGCCAGCGTATTTTCCATGTAGAGTCCCTTAGTGTAAGCAAGGAACATTTCTGGGAGAGAATTAAGTGGGATGTCAATATTGGGTCACCTTTAAAAACCTTTCTCCTCACTGTTGGGACTGGGCAGGCTTTAGATTCTGTACCTCAGACAGACATTTCTCTCTGTTCTTACCTTGGAGAACATTAGCAATGCAACTGCCCTCCCGCTGTGAGGCCAGGCCCTCAGCACCCCCTGCTGAGAGATCTAAAGAGTGTGGTCTCCATGTGTGTGCACTGAGCCCCTGGGGTTACACATTTCAGCCACATGATGAGAGTGGTAGCTGTGAGGACAGTGGCTGTGATGACAGTGACTTGGCTGATTGTAAACCAAAGTGTCTGCCTGGGATCATTTTCTTCCCTCTTGCCTACAGAATCCTATGCCAACACTGAACCTATTGTTAGATTCCAGATTCTGGGCATAAACCTCAAACTAGCACAACTCTTGGAATTCTCTTTCAAAGAGTTTTATTCTAATATCTCTACCTCTAAGGTGTTCATGACACAGAATGATGACCTGAGTTTTCCCTTCTCTCTTTTTACCACTCCTGCCCCAGATGCTCAGGCTGTTGGAGACCTGGAAGCCTGTGAGAGCCTGGATCAGGCTCTGTCCTATGGAAAGAACAGGAAATTTTTTTTTTCAAAAAGATGTTTTTATGCAGGGGGAAAGGCAGTCCTAACATATCCAATCCTTCCCCACACCCATTTCAGGTGTTTGAGACCAGAGAGGAAGTAAGAGGAGGCATTGCTGCCACTGTTTGGTGACTATCTTCAGTGCCCAAACCTGGTATGGGTCCTTTAGTTTCGATAGCCAGTTCCCATCCCTTAGCCTGTATAAATATTTTGAAACCTCAGTAATGCCATAAATGTGGAAATTACTGTTTTGATTGAGACTTCTGAGGTCTTGACTGTCTCTCTATTTCAAACATCCAAGTCAATGATAAGGGCCTTATTACCATTATTTCTACATTATGTTCTAGGCAGTGATTTACTGACTAGATGCTACCTGGCCAAAATTGAATTAAGTCTCATCCTGCATTTGAAGACTAAGATGTTTTATATAACCACAGCTTTGTTATATAAAGTATTGACTTGTTTACTCTTTTAAAACAAAAAGTAGTGCCACATAGAAAGCATAGTAAAATCAAGTCACAAATAACATTTAAATTCTAAGATATAAAATATGACTTCATCCAATAAGTATTATAAACACCTATTGAAAATTTATGAAGGTTTAGAATGTATAATTAAGTTTCTGAAAAATGAAATTAGTCCTAACATTATAAAAGATGTAAATCTTAGCCAGATGTGGTGTCTCAAGCCTGTAATCCTAGCATTTTGGGAGGCCAAGGTGGGAGGATCACTGAAGCCAGGAGTTCAAGCCCAGCCTGAGCAACATAGTGAGACCCTGTCTCTACAAAAAGTAGAAAAATTAGCCTGGCAGGGTGGTATGTGCCTGTAGTCCCAGCTACTCAGGAGGTTGAGGCAGGAGAATTGCTTTAGGCCAGGAATTTGAGGTTGCAGTGAGCTATGATGCCACTGCACTCTAGCCCAGCAAGAGAACAAGATACTATCTAAAAAATAAACATAAAAAAAAAGGTCTCCTCTTCCCCATGTGTACAGGCGGTGGGGGCATCAAAAAAAATATATGTGTATATATCTTTGGTCCTAGAAAATACAAAATACAATGAAAGGTATATTTTGGTTTTAAACCGTTGAACTTCCTGGTTGGGGAAGTTTTAGGCTATAGCTCTTGGCTTCCAAGTGTGGGCTTTCTCTTGTTCTTCTGTTCTGTTCTGCCAAGTCCCTCCATCCTAGTGATGGTGATGATGAAAACTAAGGTTTTATTGAGTACCTAATATTTACCAAGCACTGTAGTAAGGGCTTTATATATAGTATGCCATTTAATTCACTATTTTAGAGATGAGAAAACTAAAAAAGGTTAAGTAACTGATCTCAGGTCTGCCAGCTGGGCCACAATGAAACAAGGTGGATACATTGGCCACTTAAACTTTTGTTTTTTCTCAATTTTGCAGCATTTACCAGATTTCAATTTCTTGTCTAACACTGCCATGGAGTCTTCACAGACTCCTCAGACATTTTGAAATAATCTCTTTCTAGCCCTGCTCTAGGTTCTCCTAGCCTGGGTAATTCTGTCCAAGGAAGATTCTACTTGGTGGCCTGGCGTTTTGGTTGGATTATGCAGACTTGTGAAAAATACACACGGCTCCGTAAGAGAAAGAGCCTAGTTGTATCCTAAGGATTCTCAATATATGTCTCCTTTCTCCTTCCTTCCTCCTTTTTTCTTTCTTCTTTCCTATGTTTTGTTTTTAAAAAGATGCAGGTTTTTGTTTTTGTTTTTTTACCCCAAAGAAACACTGTAACTTAGTTCAAGATAGTCTTTACATTGATCCTCTATAAAGGCACAGGGACTCGGCAAAAGACAGCATAGAACATGGAATTGGATTATCTGAGAATCAGGTAATGGGCGATGGCTTCCATGTGATTTATCATCATGTTAATTAGACTTTGGCTCCATCAGTCTGCCAAAGAAAGTTAGACTCCCCTGAGCATAGGACACACGCTTGATCTTAGAAGGAGAAGGGTAGATGAGTCATTTCTGTTATAAATTGATCTTGACAGGCAATGTCAGAAACTCAGGGCCAATAAGTCAGTGTCACTTACTGAGCCCTAACCTGGCCATTGTATAATTACTCCTGGGCTTTTCCTCTTGAGTGCACCACTGTCTTCTTACTTGACAAGGTATTAATTACTGGACCCGGGAGCTTCAATGTGTCTGATTTCACTCAATCACTCAAACTCACGTCATTCTCTGTGCATGTTACAATTAGGCATGAGTGGTAAGGCTAGTGGAAAGAAGGACTAACTTGATCTCCACGATTCCTTCAGGCAAACCTAAAAATATATATATACTTGAGTGTCAGAAAGTTTTTAGTAATTCATGCCATCCTGTGTTTTCATTGTAATTGTCAATACTGTTATTGTTATCACTAGAAAATCTACCACACAGTAAAAAAATGTGAATTTTTTTTTTCTTTTGCTACATTCCTGAACCACCTGGATTGCAATTTGTAAATGGAGGGGAAAAAAGATTTATGCAGGTTTTCCCCAATATACAAAATATATATTCTGGAGGGTCAAATGTAGAGTAAATTTTATATACCTAAAGATTCATCTTAAAATCATTTCTCTGTTAAGTCATCACTTGGCCTCACCTTTACTTTTGGCGAAATTAGACCCTTGCCCTTTGTGTTCCCATTAGGCTCGCAGTTTACCTCTTATGGCGTCATAGTTCTTCCTATATTTTTGCCTTTCCTCATTTCAGGCAAGTATTCAGAGCTTATTGGCCTACTTATCTCAGAAATGGTTCATGTTTCTGGGCTAAAAGCCAGAGTTTTCTGCCAGATACATACTTTCTGGATTTTTGAAAAGCCTGAACCCATTGAAGAGATATGTAAGGTATACTGGAGGCTGATGGCATAGAGAGGATTGAGGCTGCAAAAAAAGGTTGGGGAATAGTTTCCAGAATCTGGAGGATTCTTTCTGGGTCCCAGAAAGAACAGGGACTTGTACTCTGCTCTGAGGCAGCACCTGAGAAGAGGTGACTCAGTGGGCAGGGATGGGGTCACCATAGATACACATGTCCCACACAGGAACAGAAGCAATAGAGCCTGGATATGAAGGGAGCATGTAGACTCTCCCATGGGCATATGAGTGCTAGCCAGGGAAGACTTGGAACTGATGGCCACTGGGGCCTTCCGATGCTTCGGTACCATGTGATAGCTCGGGTCTTTGGCCCTGCTGGGTTACTCCCAAAACAGTTTCAGATACTGCTCTCTAGTTGACAGTTTAAGGTAACCAATGCCTTCACAACAGAACTGACCATTGTTAATAGAAAACGTCGCTCTGCTTTCTTGCAAAGCAGTAACAAGAATGTTACCCTTGCCTTAAAACTCTTGGCCAGGCCCCAGGTCCAATGCATTTTTTTCCCTAACCTGCTTTGCCTCATTATTCAAACCCAAATACAATTCTTAGTTCTCTGGGGAACTCGAGACTCCAATATTAAGTGACCCTAGTGACTCCAGTCCTTTGTTGACTTTCGTTACTGTGCACAGCTATTGCCTGTCTGAAATTGGTGCATTATTGGGAATGAGACGGGCAAACCTGGGCTCTGTTCTCTGTGGGTGGACAGGTGAGCCTGGAAAGGAAGTCTAGAGAAGAAAGAGTGGATCCCAGGTTAGAATCATCAGACTAGTCTAAAGCTGAGCTAGCAGAGGCATTAGAACTTGGGCTGAGGAAGGTGAGTTAAGTAAGGGGCAGCAGCCTGCCTTTGGGGATGTCTGTCTACATCTGGGAAGCTCTTTCTGCAGAATGGAAGGATAGAAATGTATTATTAGTAGAATGCGTTCCAACTCTATCCAGGAATATAAAAGAGGTGCTATATCACCATTGTTTCTTAAAGCTGAATAGTACTCCATGGTATACATATACCACATTTTGTTAATCCACTCATGTATTGATGGACCCTTGGATTGTTTCCACATCTTTGCAATTGTGAATTGTGCTGCTATGAACATTCGGGTGCAGGTGTCTTTCTTATACAGCATCATTTGCTCTTTTGGGTAGATGCCTACTAAGTGAGGTATCCCAAGAATGGAAAAATAAGCACCACACGTACTCACCATCAAATTTGTATTAACTGATCAACACATAAGTGCACATATAAGAATAACATCTATTGGATGTTGGGCAGGAGGGAGGGGGAGGGGGGTAGGGGGTTGAGGGAGAGGGGAATACACATACACAAAGAGTGCAATGCGCACCACCCGAAAGATGGACATATTTGAAACTCGGACTTGTGGGGGAGAAGGGGGGCAAGGGCAACATACGTAACCTAAATATCTGTAGCCCCATAATATGCTGAAATAAAAAAAAAAGAAATGTATTATTAGTTATCCACTTTTATTGGGCTTAGCTCGCTATGCCCAATGAATGTACAGGATTGAAAAGATAAATGATAGAATGAACTTTAATACTTAGTTTAGAAGCTTTGGAAATCCCCTGGCAGGCTAGATGGTCCTGTTGCTGCCAGTAGACACCCAATAACACATTTACTTTGTAGTTCATCAGCACAGTTGTGTGGTACTTGTTCAATTTCCTTTATGTCCTGAATTAGTTCCTCTTTCCCTACTGACATTGTCTTCCTTAAATTATAAATGCCTAGAGGTTAGGCACTGTGCCTGTTTAATTAGCTTTGTAAAATGCCCAGCACAGCTCTACACGCAAGAAATTATTAAATGTGCTTAGATAATGACTTGATGTTTGAAAAGTGGAAAAAGACTCTGAATCGCTTCAAATAGAGATCGCATTTCATATGGTGCTTCTTAGTCTCTTTTTAGGACCCTTTTTAGTTGGAAGTAAGAATATTAGAGGTAGGGGTGTCCATAGGGTGCTGGGGTTCATTTCTGTGCACAGGAACAAGTTTCCCACGTTCACACTTGTGGACCTACATTGAACTAAGGCAGCCACACAGATACCTCATTGAGTGTAAGGGAAAACTGGGTTTGATTCCAATCCCTATGAACTCCCCTTTTCCATGCCTGTCTTCTCTCGGGGGACACAAGGCAACTGGCACCAAGATGTGCTCGCAGTAGCTATGAGCCCGGCCCCTGGGGGAATGAAACACATGGATGATGTGGCTTGCTGCTTTCCTTTGCTCAGGGAAGAGGCCAAAAACCTCAACCCCAACAAAAACTCAAAAGCCTTATTAGTTCAAAGAATGACTATAAATTATCAAAGTCATAAAGAACAAGTATTGTAATAAAAGAAAATCCAAACTTCTCTCTGAGCGGATAAATTTTGGACACGTATTGTCCTTGAAATGTTATGGGACATGTAGATGAATGTATGACAGACAGCGTGAGACACAATTGGACCAGGGAGGACGGGGCTATTGTTGACTCTGACAATGGACAGGGAGGAATTGAGCTCACACAGTGGTAAGAGCCTTAGAGTTAATGAGGTCAGCGATCCAGGAACTAAAAAGAAAAAAAAAAAATCTTGAAAAGAGCTTTGAAATGTTCACCTGTAACAGTTCTGGAGCTGTTTATCACAAGCTGTCATGTCTGCAGGCCCTGTTTCAATAACCGCTCTATGTGTCCAGCTTGTTAGATATCACACACTTGAAGACTTCTCTTGGCAGGTATTTACTGAAGGTGACAGCTAGTAAAAGCTCCAAACAGGCTCGTTAAACTATTCAATGAAGACTCTGGAGAGGGGCCCAGAGAGGAAAGATGGTTCGTATGAAAGAAGAGCAAAGCTCTAGAAGTTTTTGTCTCATTTGATTAATTATCTTAGGTTTAAATTAGAGGAGGAAGATTTCAAAGGCAGTACTTGGAGTGATGAATGTCCGGTGACTTTGTTCTATAGCCCACTGGCAATCCAGGAGACTGAGCGCTTTGGGAAGAGATTCAGCAACAGAAAGGTTCGTTCCCAGCCCTCTGCTTTTCTGTCCACTCTGCCTCTGGATCTCATTGGCACTTGTGTCTTCTATTAGCTTGACACAGACGGCTTTCAACTCTGTATCTCTGGCCTCAATCTCTCTTCTAAGTATCTGTCACCCATTTTAAATTATTCACTGGATGTTTCCACTTGGAAACTAAATTTTAGCCTGTATAACCTAACTCACCACCTGCCATCAAGAACTGTTTGTCCTCTCCGAACTTGTCCTGTTTCCGAGAGAGGCACCCCTGGTTTTTTTTTTCCTGTACCACCAATAAGAAATCCTGAAGTTACTGTTGACTTCTTCCTTTTCCCAATTTTTCCATAAATAATCACTCATCAGAACTAATATATTCTTCTCCTAACATCCTTTCCTGTATCTTACATTCCTACATCCTTTCCTCCTGGGCATTTCAGGCCCTTTTCTTGACAGCCTTGAATTATTTCATCTCTCTGTGTATTGTACCTGCTTATGGTTCAACCTTCCATAAGATCAGTAATTTGCATTAATGAGCCTTTTTCAGAATGTCATATAGTTGAAATCATACAGTATGTTAGCCTTTTTAGATTAGTTTCTTTCACATAGCAATATGCATTTAAGGTTCTTTGATGTTTTTCATGATTTGATATCTCATTTCTTCTTTGGGCTGAATCATATTCCATTGTCTGGATATACCACAGTTTATTAACCATTCACCTACTAAAGGACATCTGGGTTGCTTCCAAGTTTTGGCAATTACAAGTTGAGCATCCCTAATCCAAAAATCCCAAATCCAAAATGCTCAAAAATCCAAAACTTTTTGAGCACTGACATGATGCCACAAATGCAAATTTCCATACTTGACATCATGTGCCATTTATTGCTGCTGCTATTTAAGAGTTGATACGGATATTCTGGTGATGTTATTGTCCTGCTTAGTTACCCTGAACACATTTTTTTCCTTACTGTATTAATTGCATTTCATATTTTTTACTGTTAAGTACTTATGTGTGAATAAGTGTAAGAAAATGATTGCTTATTGGTAGCATATAAATTCAGAGTCAGGAATGATGGTGATGCCAAACAATCACAGATTGTCCGTAAGCATGGCTGAAATAGCAACAGCTTTGCTTTTTGGTGGTTCAATGTACACAGACTTTTGTTTCATGCACAAAATTATTAAAAATGTATAAAATTACTTTCAGTCTATGTGTATAGGTATATATAAAACACAAATGAATTTTGTGTTTAGTCTTGGGTCCCCAAATCTGAAACCATCCAAAATCTGAAACACATCTGGTCCCAAGCATTTTGGGTAAGGGATACTCAATGTGCACAACTAAATCTCCTGTAAATATCCATGTGCAGGTTTTTGTGTGGACATATGTTGTCAACTCATTTGGGTAAATATTGAAGAGAGCAATTTCTGGATCATTGGCAAGAAAATGTTCGGTTTTTTAAGCAATGCTAAACTGTATTCCAAAGCGACTTTTCCATTTTCCATTCCCACCAGCAATGAATGAGAGTTCTTCTTGCTCCACATCCTTGTCAGCATTTGGTGTTAGTGTCTTGAATCTTAGCCATTCTTATAGAAATGTAGCGATAATCTTGTTTTAATTTGCAATCGCTTGTGATGTGTGATGTTGAGCATCTTTCCATGTGCTTGTTTGCCATCTGTATATTGGAGAGGTGTCTGTTCAGAACTTTTGCCTATTTTTAAAATCAGGTTCTTTGTTTTCCTATTGTTGAATTTTAAGAGTTCTTTGTGGCTAGGGATGGTGGCTCATGCTTGTACTCCTAGCACTTTGGGAGGCTGAGGCAGGAGGGTCACTTGAGGACATGGGTTCAAAGACAGCCTGAGCAATGTAGTGAGACCTTTTGTTTACAAAAACTAGGAAAAATTAGTCTTGTGTGGTGGCATGTGCCTGTAGTCCTGGCTACTCAGGAGGCTTAGGCAGAAGGATTGCTTGAGACCAGGGGTTCAAGGCTGCTGTGAGCTATGATCCTGCCATTGCACTCCAGCTTGGGTGACAAAGCAAGACCTTATCTCTTTAAAAAAATAAAAAAAATTGAGTTCTTTGTATACTTTGGATAACAGTCCTTTATCAGATAATGCTCTTGTAATGAATTTCTCCCAGTTCGTGACTTGTCTTCTCATTCTCTTGACAGCATCTTTTGCAGAGCAGAAGTTTTAAATTATATTGAAGTCCAGATTATCAGTTCTTTCTTTCATGGATTGTGCCTTTGGTGTTCTATCTAAAAAGTCATTGCCAAATCCAAGGTCAACTAGATTTTCTCCTTTTCTCCCATGTTATCTTCTAGGAATTTTATATCTTTGCATTTTATATTTAAGTCTATGATCCATTTTGAGTTAATTTTGTGAAGGGTATAAGGTCTGTGTCTAAATTTATTAATTCACTTATTTGTATGTGGATGTTCAGTTGTTCCAGCACCATTTGTTGAAAAGACTATCCTTTCTCTATTGAATTGCCTTTGCTCCTTTGTAAAAGATCAGCTGATTGTATATGTATGGGTCTATTTCTGGGCTCTCTATTCTATGCCACTAATCTATTTGTCTATTCTTTCATCAGTACCACACTGTCTTGATTACTATTGCTTTACAGTGAGTCTTGAAGTTGGGTAATGTTAGTACTCCAACTTTGTTCTTCTCCTTCAAAATTGTTTTGCTATTCTGGGTATTTTGTCTCTCCATATAAACTTTAGAATCAGTTTGATGATACCCACAATATAATTTACTGAAATTTTGATTGGGATTGCATTGAATCTGTAGATCAAGTTGGGAAGAACTGACATCTTCACAATAATGAGTCTTCCTATCCATGAACATGAAATATCTCTTCATTTATTTAGTTCTCCTTTGATTTCTTTCTTCAGAATTTTATAGTTTTCCTTATGTAGATCTTGTGTATATTTTATTGTATTTATGTCTAAGTATTTCGCTTTTGGGTGTCCTCACATAAATAATATTATGTTTTTAATTTCAAATTCCAATTGTTCATTGCTGATATATATGAAAGCAATTAATTTTGTGTATTAACCTTGTATCTCACAATCTTGCTATAATCATTAGTTCCTAGCGGTTTTTAAAAAGAATTTCTTCAGATTTTCTACACAGATCATCTGCAAGGAGAGTTTCATTTCTTCCTTCCCAATTTATGTACTTTTTACTTCTTTTATTACATTAGCTAGAATTTCTAATATGACATCGAAAGGGTGGTGAGAAGAGATATCCCTATTTTGTTCCTGATATTAGCAGAAAAACTTCTAGTTTCTCACTATTAATTTTGATATTAGCTATAAGATTTTTGTAGCTGTTTATTACTAAGTTGAGGAAGTTCCCCTCTATCCTAATTTGCTAAGAGTTTTTAACATGAACGAGCATTGGATTTTGTCAAATACCTTTTCTATTTCTATTGATCATGTGATTTTTCTTCTTTAGCCAGTTGATGTGATGGATTACATTAATTCATTTTTGAATGATGAGCCAGCCTTGCAAACCTGGATAAATCCCACTTGGTCTTGGTGTACAATTTGTTTTATATATTGTTGAATCTCATTTGCTAATATTTTGTTGAAGATACTTACATCTATGTTCATGAGAGATACTGCTTTGTAGTTTTGTTTTCTTGTAATATCCTTAGTTTTGGTATTATGGTAATGCTGGGCTCACAGAATGAGTTATAAAGTATTTCCTCTGCTTCTATCTTATGAAAGAGACTGCAGAAAATTGGTTTAATTTCTTTTCTAAATGTTTGGTAGAATTCACTGCTAAGTCCATCTTGGCCTGGTGCTTTCTGTTTTAGAAGGTTATTAATTATTGATTCAATTTCTTTAATAGATTCAGGCCTATTTAGATGGTCTATTTCTTCTTGTGTGAGTTTTGGTGGATTGTGTCTTTCAAAGAATTGGTCCATTTCATCTAGGTCATCAAATTTGTGGGCATAGAGTTGCTCATAGTATTCTGTTGATATTCTTTTAACATTCACAGAATCTGTAGGGATATTCTGTCTTTCATTTCAGATATTAGTAATTTGTGTTTCTCTCTTTCTCTCCCCTTGCCTCATTTTTATTAGTTAGCTTGGCTAGATACTTAAAAATTTTATTGATCTTTTCAAAGAACCAGCTTACAGTTTTGTTGATTTTTCTCTATTGATTTCCTGTTTCTAATTTCATTGATTTCCCCTCCAATTTTTATTATTTCTCCTGATTACTTTGAATTTAATTTGCTTTTTTTCCCCCTAGTTTCCTAAGATAAAAGCTTAGATTTTAAGTTTAGATCTTTCTTATTTTCTAAAATTTACAATTTAATGCTGTAAATCTCCCTCTAAGCACTGCTTTTGCTGCATCTCACAAATTTTGATAAGTTGTATTTGTTTTCATTTACTTCAAAATATTTAAAAATTTCTTTGATTTCTTCTTCAACCTATGTGGTTTTTATGGAAACACATTTTATTTTTAAACACCTTTACTGAGGTATACTTGATATAAAAAACTGTATATTTTTAATGTATACAATTGGATGATCTTGGGCATATGCATAAACCCATGAAACCATCACCAAAATCAAGGTAATAAACATATACGTCACTTCTAAAAGTTTGTTCATGTCCCATTGCTGGCTCCCTCCTTCCCTCTCTTCCTTCCATGGTAAGAAGACTTAGCATGAAACCTACCCTCTTAAACTTTGTAAAGTACGTAACACAATACTGTTAACTATAGGCACTATGTTGTGTAGCAGATCTCTAGAACTTCATCTTGCATAACTGAAACTTTATACCCATTGAACAACTACTCCTCATTTCTACCTCTTGCCCAGTCCCTGGAAACTACCAATTCTACACTCTGCTTTTATGAGTTTGATTATTTTAGATATCTCATATAAGTAGAATCATGTAGTATTTGTTTTTCTGTGACTGGCTTGTTTTATTTAGCTTAATGTCCTCCAGGTTCATGTATGTTGTTGTATATGGCAAGATTTCCTTGTTTTAAAGGTTGAATAAGACCGCATTGTATGTATATACCATATTTTCTTTATCCATTCACCCCTAAATGGACATTTGGATTGTTCACATATCTTGGCTATTGTGAATAATGCTACAGTGAATGTGAGAGGGCAGATATCTCTTTGAGATCTTGATTCTAATCCTTTTGGATATATACCCACAAGTGAGATTGCTGGATCATACAGTGGCTCTATTTTTAATTTTTTGAGGAACTCATGTTTTATTTTAGAAGTGTATTGTTTAATCTCCAAGTATTTTGGGATTTCCCAACTATCTTCCTCTTATTGATTTCCAGTTTAATTCCATTGTGATATGAGAGCATACACAGTATGATTTCTATTATTTTAAATTTGTTTAGGTGTGTTTCACAGCTCATAATGTGGTGTAATCTGGGTGAGTGTTCTTTATGTGCTTGAGAAGAGAGTATATTATGCTGTCATTGGATGAAGTAGTCTATAGATGTCCATTATATCCAGTTGACTGATGATGGTGTTATGTTCAACTATGTCCTTACTGATTTTCTGCCTGTTGGCTTTGCCCATTACTGATAGAGGGCATTTGAGGTCTCCAACTATAATAGTGGATTCATTTATTTCTCCTTGCAGTCTATCAGTTTTTGCCTCATGTTCCCTGATCTTTTTTTCCCCAGACATATCCAGTTTGCCTCTTCACAACCCCTTTAGCTTGCAGCATGACCCAATCAAATGTTCTGCTCATCTTCGTTTCACAATTCCACCTAAGATTCTGCTCAGTCCTATTTTCACCTACTGTGGCCCAAAACAAGTTTAATCCTGATGCCCTGAATCAATCCAGTTTCCCCAGATCTTGCCCATTGAAAAGGGACAATTAGTGTATTACTTAAATTAATTCCTCCTTATGTTACTGCATGCCAAACTTTTATAGGCATATCACGTGATGATGTGTATGGGTCTCAACATGTTCTAACATTAATAGAATGAGTATAGGGGCAGGTTTCTTGTCTGTTGGTCCCTGCCCAGGAGCATGGTTGATACCTAATAAATGTTTGAGAGTTAAATGAGAACATTAGTGTTTATCTGGAAGAAGAGATTTTTGTGTCCTAATATTTGAGTTTGGAAAAATATAGATTAAAGAAGAAGATCTAAAAAAGGAGAAAAGGCGAGAAAACAGTTTTTTGGAATCAAAATCCCTGTTCACTAAAGAAAAAATGAATATATCAATGTGTTTTCCTGAAAATATTATATTTAGAGTTATGAGTTCTAGTTCTGTCTTCTTGGACAATTTACTTATCCTCTCTAAGCTTTAGATAATACTTACCTCATGGAGTCATTGTGAGAATGCAATGAGGTATGATTTACATATACTATTACATTTTTCCATTAAATCTTCACTAAGGGTGAGAGTAAGGTGACAAAAAATATTCATTCACAGATAACTGTTTGAAAAACACTGAGCGTATATATACAAAAGAGAACATCTCTGACACACAGTTCACTTTTTCATTTTTGTTTAGAGAAGAGGTGAAACCTGATTTCAGTGTTTTACTTGGCTTACATAAAAAGGTTCCACATTATTACTAGTTTGTAGAATTTGAGATTAATGCTTAATGGATATTTACAAAGACACATTTTTATTTCTGTAGCCTGAGTTCATGCTATTGAACTTAGCTTGTCTGTCTAGTTAGTATAAGCTCACTTCAATTCTCAGCTACTAATGTGTTTCTAATTAATGAACGTGTAATGAAAGCATTGAAAAACCTTCTCTTTCATCATGAAGAAGTGAGGCCTGAAATTATTCGTTGGTTTCATGTGTGCTTTTTTGGTTTGTTTATATAAGGTTTATTGCCAAATGATGATTTAATTCCCTATAATACATCAGCAGAACTAATATTTTTTCATAATAGAACTTCAGAATTATCACTTACATAGTATATATGGATTTTCTTAAAGTGTAACTAATTTCAAAGAGCTCCCCTTCCAGAACCTGAAACTCTGCTTAATTTTTCTTAAAAATGTTTTTAAAACAAGTTCAACTAAGGACTCAGTGGAGAGGACATGTCTATGTTAGCAACTCGCTTGTTCATTTCTGTCTCTCTCCCACAAGAGAAATCAATTAATGCCTTCTAACCCAGGCTCCATCTTCCCCAGTTGGCTCCAGCCATGAACCCATCCTAACCATGCAGTCATGTCCACACCCAGTGGGGTTGGGAGTTAGTGACCTTACTATAGACCTATGCCTGCGGTGAGTCCTGGGTAGATATTCTGACCAATTTGTGCAGCAAACCTTTTGCCTCAATCTTTGAATGGCACCCAATTCTTTACCATCCCCAACCCAAGTCCATCTGGGCAGCCCTTGGTGTACCCAGCCAAACTCTAACCCGTGCTCCCTTCTCTGAGAGTGGAGTCCTACTCCTTTTAACAACTCAGTCCAATAGCCAAAGAATAACCAGGATTGACCAGTCATTTAAATCTGTAACCACTACTGAGATTCCTCTTCACGTGCTCCAGCTAGAGTGCTGGATCTCCTTGGATATCTCATTTCTCATTGCTTTACCCCTTGAACTCAATTCTCCAGTCATACTAAGCTTCTTCAGTTCTTCTAAGGGCTCTCTTTTGTGTCTGAGTATTTTCATGTGCATTCCTTTTGTATGGAATGGTTTTCTGCCCTTCCTCCACCTCCAAACACATACAACCCTAACTATTAGTAATTCTGCAGGTATTTCAGCTTATCCTTCCAAGGCACCCAGTTCGGGTTAGGTATTTTTCCATCATATTTTGTATTTCCCCTGTTGTAGCATTATTACACTAGATCATATTCACCTGTTCACTTATGTTACTCCCACTCTCACCCCTAGAATGTAAGAGATCGTGTCTGTCCTGTTCACAGTTGAATTTCCATGCTTAGTAAAGGGCCTGTCATGTAATAAGCACTTAATGAAAACCTTGCTGGAACAATAAACGTTGACTCCCTACCCCAATGGAGTCTGGGTTTGGCATGCTCCTGGAACTGAATATCCAGCTGCCCTTGAAGAAACCAGCTCCGTTTGCTGCTTTTATTTCTCCATGTTATTGTCTTATTTAGGTCCTAAATCTTCCTTTGTCCAGTCTGAAATGCTGGAATTTTGACATAGTCCTGAAGCCCTGCAGACCAGGGCTGGAGGAGAGATGGGAGAATGTAAATTTTAGTTCACATCATCTCTCGTGCATCCTATGATACCATCTGAAACTCTTCATACCCCCCAGTCTTCTTTTGGGGAGCTGTGCAGTGACATCTTTATGCAGATTTATGTGTCTCTAAAAGCCACCATTCCCGTGCTCCTCCCCTGTGTCAGAGTAGTGGTCTGCCCTGACCATAGAGCCGAGGGAGAGGAGACTCCCTTCTCCCCATTCCCAACCCTACCCTTAACATAAACTTTTTCTCAGGGCAGGAGGGGAACATAGACTTGATTGCTTCTGGGCTTCTCGCCTGGACATCTCACCATAACATGCATGGATATGTTCCTAGGTCTGTTCCACAAGGGTGGAAACCATCCTTTGTACATGTCTGGTTGAAACAAATGGATAGATGAAACTAAAATTATAAAAGTACAGTAAACCTCAATCAGATCTTATGATTCAAGGCAGATTCAGTTTTCTAATTCTTTATTGGCTCCTTCCATGAGACCCCAGCTAATGTAGAGGCCTCAGACTTGTGGCTCATGGACTGAGCCTAACTCTTAGTTTCATTTGACTTGCATAACGGCCTGAATGCTGTTTCTTAAAATATTCTATTAGTTGTTAATTCTTTGAAATCAGATTGTACATTGAAAAACTTGAATTTTTGGTTTCTCTTGAAAAAACCGAGAAGATCGGGGCCTGGTTTCTGGCATAGAAATAATTGTCTTTAGCTGGGTGTGGCTGCCCTCTTTAAAGGAGCCTGTGCTTTCCAGTTCACGTCAGTCCTCATGCCTGAGGCCCTGTGTTTGTGTGACCTGCTAGGCACCCTGATGGTCACTTGAGTTTATGATTCCTAGTCCAGAGATCCAATATCATTGGGTTCCTGACTTACTAGAGTTAGGCTATGTGATCTTGCTTTGAAGAGTATATCTGGTCTACTTCCTCCCCTATTGTACAAGTGTTGTACAGTGGCACAGGATATGGGCCAAGACCATTTAATTTCCAGTAAAGAGAAAGGGTTATGCATGAGGAGAAATTACACCAAAATAGAGGCATGCTGCCCCATATGCCCTCTGTCAGGTGGCATATAGGGAACTATTAAAACTTAATTTTCTAAAAGATATTTTTAAGGTAAAGGAAAATAAGCAGTAACTTTATGTTGGTAAATGGAAAAATACAGACTGTGTCACTATTCATAGTATAACCCAAATTCTAAAGGAAAAATACATGAATATATGCATTGAAAAAGTCTGAGAGGAAGGAAACACATTGAAATATAAAGTCAATAATCTCTGACCAGTGGAACTGTTGATAATTTTTAGGTTTTAGGGATTTTTTTAATACCTTCTTGAATTTTCCAAGTTTTCTTAGTATCTGTTACCTTTGTAATCAGAAAATAAGTAATTTTTAAAAAATCATTATTCTAGCAATATAAATGTACCATTTTTATATAATGAATTTTTATAAAATTTCTTTATGTCCCTAGGGAGAGTTTTTAGCCTGTTGGTTATCCAGTGGATCCCAAGTTATACAGTATATGATTTTTTTTTTTAATAACATTGAAGGGAACATGAGCTCCATTAGTGGGAGCCAGAGGAACAGATGGGGGTGACCGGGAGCAAGTAAGTACTAATCAATCCTGCTCTTGGGGTGCCTGCTCCAAACAGTTCCTACCCCATACTCCTGGGCTTTATGAAATAAACAGTGAAGGAAGTTAAAGAACCAATATTGCAATGTTGAGGACATTAGAAATAGATAACTCCAAAGTCAAAAATGTAAAAAGAGCAGAAATTAAAAGACTAAAACATAAAGAACAGAAAGAATAAAAAAAGCAAAAGATATTTAAAAGGTTGAGATATAAATAAATAAACAAAGTATAGATAAAAGCAAGTCAAACCCCAGGAATTTATAAAATTTAAATGGTTCAATAAATAAAAACGTAAAATATAGAAGGGAAAAAAGTGGATAAAGGCTCAGGAATAAAATATATGCAACTATGAAAGAATTGAAGTTAATTACAATGATAAAATCTGAGAAATGAAAGGAACTGAAAAATATAAACCTTTGAAAGCATAAAGTAAAAGATTGCAATACCATAAAACTTACAAATGAGAAAAAATTAAAAGATAAATGGTAAAATCAGTAAGCTTAAAAATTAAAAGAAGAAAAATAATGACAATCATCTTTGTCTGTTTTGTGCTGCTATAACAGAATACCGCAGACTGGGAAACTTATAAAGGACAGACGTTTACTCTCACAGTTTTGGGGGCTGGGAAGTCCAAGATCAAGGTTGCCGGTGTCTGGTATGGCCTTCTTACTATGCCCTCACAAGGCTGAAGGGCAAGAGAGGGAGTGACTTTGTGTCCTCACCTGGTAGAAGAGCAGAAAAGAACCAACCCACTTCTGCAAGGCCTTTTTACAGTGGTATTAATCCATTCATGAGCTAAACACCTCCCAATAGGCCCCATCTTCCAGCACTGTTGCATTGAGGGTTAGGTTTCCAATATATGAATTTGGGGGGATATGTTCAGACCATAGCAATAATTGAGAAGAAAAACATACAGTAAGTAAAATTATAATAGACACTTTTCTTAGGAGCTTACTAGGGACTTTGCGTTAATTTGTGTAATCCTTTCAATCACCCTATGAGATCAGCACTACTGTCTTCATCCCCCTTTGAAGCAGGAGGACAGTAAGAGTAAGGTACGCAGCTGAGAGGTTGCCTTGTAGTTACTGGCTGGGAAGGCATGGCTTTGGGACTGAACACAAGTCACCTGTTTCTAGACGCGGACCACTTGACCACTTGACCATATATATATATATTACTGCTTAGTATAGATGAAATGGAAATCTTAAAGATAAACTCTGCTAAAATAATACTCTCTCTGAAGTTAAAAAGCATTTAACATATATACTGTTCAGTGAAGGAGGAGGAGGTAGAAGACAAAGACCAAGGTATAAAGACTGCTCTGCTGCACTGAAATGTGCCATTAGACCATTAGTTCAATGACTCATTAGGCCATTAGTCTAATGAAATGTCTCAAAGACCATTAGCAAAGGCTGCTTTGCTGTGCTGAAATGTCCCTGGGCTCAGGCACAGATGCCTGAGGACAAAGGGCAGGGGCCTGGGTGACAATATGCACTCTCCCCAAAGGAGAATACGGCAGCCTTGTGCAATCTACAAAGAACACACACTCCCCTGAGCCCTGGAGGTGCGTCTACCTGATACTGCTCTGACAGCAGCGTAAGCTGCCCAGATGTTGTGAGGAAGGCTAACAGAGAACTATCTTTACTTATTTAAGGGGATAAGAGGTCTGGGAATAGGTAGAAAGTTATAGGAAAATCTCACTTCTTTTCAGTTCAATCTTTCATACAGAGGGTTGAGCTATTTGAGCTTCATGCCCGTATACTTTTTTTTTTTTTTAAAGCATCATTTAAAAAACTGCCTTTTATAAAGCATCTTTAGCAGGTAAATGCTGTAAATGTAAATTGCTAACATACTGCAGTGTGTTTATAGTCCATTGTTATTTCTCAGCCCTCTTATTTAATGTATACCAAGTGGGAACATGGACAAGAAATGACATAACAAAAGAAATTTGGGGAAAAAATTTGATGGCAATATCAAATCTTACGTGCTATTTGCAGCAAAATAGAAAAGCCAAACTCAACTGGTATTAAGGTTCAATACCTCACACATAATAGGTATGAATAACTTAATGGAAGAGTTCTGTCTGAGGCATTCCAAACACTTAAATATGGGAGATTTTATTTCAAAATCTAGGTGGAATCTTGGACAAATCACGTGTCAATCTGTGTTAGAATTCCTTGCTGCTAACCAGAAGCTTGATAAAATCTTACGGGAACATAAATTGATTTTATTTTTTTGTTTTCAGCAGTTATACTGTGCTGCTGTACTAAAATGAGTATAGGACATTATTGTTCTGACTGCCTTAAAGTTCAAAAAGGTGCCACAAAACACCATTGCAGTCTACTTTGTACTAAAATATAAAACTAATACAAGAATAGTGGGAAGGGAGGGGAATGTGTTGAGTATTGCAGTTAAACTTTTCTTTTTAATTCTTTTCCTTGAAATTAAAGTGGTATTGGACTTTCAGGCTAATAATGTTAAAATAAAGATCCTTTTGCCTCTCTCTCCATGCAAAAAAATCAACTTTTAAAAAAGAGGAGAATAAAAAATAGCAAGCTCCATCATTGATGCAATTAGGAAATACTCAAAACCGTGAGTTGAAAAATAAGAGAAAAGCTTCTAGGTGCACTGAATACTCCACCAGGGTAAGGGGGTATGAGTGGTGGTGGGAGGGGGATGCCAGGACGTGAACTTTGTCTCCGGGTCTCAAGCAATGAGTGTAGAGTGCAGGATTCTCTCCAGGCTTGGTAGACTATATAGTCTGAGGTGTAACGGTTGGGGTGTTTTGTGAAACACAGAAGCTTCCCTTGACTCTGTTTAACCCCAGAGTTTAGAAATGTTGGTGGGGCTAAATGCCTGACTCAAGGCAGGAGCCCATCCAGGATCCCACGTTGCGTTTGGTCATTGTCCTAGTCTGTTTGGATGGCTATAGCAAAATACCATTAACTGGGTGGCTTATAAACAGCAGAAATTTCTCAGTTCTAGAGGCTGGAAAGTCCAATATCAAGGTGCTGCCAGATTCACAGCCTGGTGAGGACTCATTTCTCAGCACCTTCTGGTTGCATCTTCACATGGTGGCAGGGACAAGGCACCTTTATGGGGCCTCTTTACATGGGCACTTTATAATGCCATTCACGAGGGATCTGCCCTCATGACCTAATCATCTCCCAAAGGCTCCACCTTCTACTACCATTACAGTGGGAGTAAGGATTTCAAATATAAATTCTAGGGGGACGCAGACATTCAAGACCATAGCAGTCATCATTTCTTAGACTCCTATTGGCTGTACCAGTTTCTGAGATTTTCCTTGTTTTCGATGACCTTGCCAGATTTGAGTACTGGTCAGATATTTTGTGGAATGTCCCTCAATTGGGATTTGTCTGATATTTTTCTCATGATTAGATTGGGGTCATGTGTTTTGGGGAGGAAGGCCACAGAGGCAAAGTATTAATACCATTCTTTTGCTCAGATCATATCAAGCATATGTATTATCAACATGGCTTATCACTGTTGATATTAACTTTGACCACTTGACCGGAGGTAATGTTTGAGAAATAAATTTCTACTGTTTATAAGCCACCCAGTTAATGATATTTTGTTATGGCAGTCCAAACAGACCAGGACAATGACTTAATGTAATGCGGAATCTTGGATGGGCTTCTGCCTTGAGTTAGACGCTAACCCTGCTGACATTTCTAAACTTTGGGGTTAAATGGAGTTGAGGGAAGCTTCTGTGTTTCACAAAACACCCCAATGCTTCTACCTCAGACTATATAGACTACCCACTCTGGAGAATCCTGCACTCTGTACTCCTTGCTTGAAATCTGAAGACAAAGTTTCCACTGTAAAGTTACTCTCCCCTCCACCCCCATACTGTACTCCTCAGAAGGACGTCACTCTGTAGTTTTCCCTTGTCAGACTGCATGTGAACAACCCCCCCAGAATCTACCATTCTTGTGGCTATTCCCGTCTCTCCTGCTTCTTCCCCCGATGGCCAGCACATCCCAAGGTGCAGCCAATGCACCTAACATTTACACCCAGCTGTACTGCATTACTTGGTATTATGGTCTATGGAACAAATGAAAAAAGGAAGTTACTGTGCATGGGTTGGATGTTTGCATTGATTGCTTCAGGAAACAGATCTTCCAGTAAGAATGTGACCACCACCGTCCACTAATATCCTGCATCTCCAAGGACAGCGACATGATAGAAGAGAGAAAAAACTCGCTAACCATAACAGTTCCCATTATTAATTTCTTAAAATGAGCCCAGCACTTTGCTAAGCACTTTGCATTTTACATTTGTAAGCACTTTACATATTATGACATTTAATTCTTCCAGCAACCCTCTGAGATAGGAATAATTGTTCTCAATTTACACATGAGGGAATATTAAGACTTGGAGAAAGAGCTGAGGATTCAAACTCAGAACAGTCTGGCTCTAAAACCTCCACTCCCCACCAGCATTTTCTTTCTCTTTGCTGGGCTTTGCACTTCTGGGTCAGGTCCATATTTAGGTGTCACTCAGGGGAGATTCCCCCTGGAGTCTGAAAGATGGTGGCTAATATTCATATTTCCAAATGTCTGATGGTTTTATATTTTTACGGTTAAGAAATTGGAGTCAAATGAACTATGAGTTGTTCACTAGCTGCCACCTCTAACCAACTGTCTCTACAATTAACGTAAAAAATTAAGTTCTAAAAACAGTTCTGAATTTTCAAATGACAATCCACATTTCTGAATTACAAAGCATTCCAATATGCTTTATTGCAATAAATTCAAATACTGTGAAAATTTTGAATTGATATAGTACTTTCATTTGAGAACTTTACTCTCTCTGTGTCATACATAAGTCATCAAACCATTTTGGGAAGCAAGTAAATTATTTAATAAAATGACCTTCATGAAATTTGAAGTTAAAAATGCTGAACTCTTTTATAGTTTAAAATATTCCAATGTCTATCAATAGAAAAAAAAGCAGTGACTTTTTTTTCAAAACAAGATTGAGGCTTAAATGTCCTAGGTCATTTTAAGTGCATCCTCTGTTCTTTATTTCTCCTGAAATCATTAAAGTAAATTTTTTTCATTATAGTTAAAATCTACGTGATTAAATATATCATGTGGACTTCTGAGACAGATACAGTATTGACTTAAGCTAACAGAACCTTTAATGTTGTTCCTACCATTATTCTATTATAGTTCAGGATTTGTCTGCTTGTACTTGGATTATTGCAATAATCTCCTAACTGTACCTGTCTCTAGTGTTCTCTTCTCCTTTAAAACACGTACACGTGCAGTCTTGTGCTCATCACTTCTGGGGGGGTCTCTCACTTTCTGAAGGGGAAATGCAAATCTAGTCTCATATCCCATGGAAAGAGCATATGATTTGAAATCAGACGGTCTTTAATTGGAATTTTATCTGCTGTGCTGGTGAAACCTGAGCAAGTTACCTAACCCAGCTAAGCTTTAGTTTCTCATTCTTTGAGGGAACCCTTAAATGTTGCCATAAAACTAAATGAGAAAAAGCATATAAATAAACATTACTCATTTTTCTCTTCATGTCTGGAACCCTACAGAACTTTATAGCTTTGTTTTCTCATCTACTTGCCATGTATTGTCTACCATTTTCCAAACAAGTTTTGTCTTTCCCTGTGCATT
Source organism: Avahi laniger (assembly GCA_963575035.1). NCBI lineage: Eukaryota > Metazoa > Chordata > Mammalia > Primates > Indriidae > Avahi > Avahi laniger. The sequence goes on along the minus strand of CAUYSK010034161.1, from coordinate 2,620 downwards.
TTGTCATGTATTCTCTCTGACTGGAATGTACTTCCTTCCATATTTTCATCTGCCAAAAGTGTCAGTTCTGTCCGCATCCAGCCCAGCTGCTCACATGGGGGACCTTCTCCTGATGGCTCAGTCTCATTTCCTAAGCTACAATCCTGGGGGCGGGCAGGCCATAAAATAATACATTCTCCATCCTGGTGGTATATGTGTGGTAATTTATGGGCATGCATGCTCACTAAGCCACAGACTTCTCTTAACCTCTATTGTATTTCTCCGGTGTGCAAAATTGTTGATGCCATGTACTTTTTTTTTTTTCTTTTTAAAGCACTATCATTGTTCCATGTTAGGATTGCATCCTAGCCCTCGGCTTCTGTCATCTAGACTGGGATCCTCATGCTTCCTAGTTCTCAATAGCTCTTGTACTAGAGGGTTATCACCATATCTGTTGAGATTTTAATATGCAAAAATGAACATGATACCATGCCTAACTTGGTATCCTCACTTGAGATAACATATTATAGTCTATACGGGTGAATTACAATCTTGATTTCGGCCATGCTTCTTTGGGCATTATAATTTGGACTTCTGGTATCATTTCTTAGGCACAAACTTTACAGCCAAGTCAATTTCTCCACCTGCTCAGGTCTTTCTGTTCTCCTTAGTCTGTGCCCTGAGAACTGAGATCCCATCTTGCCTCATATCCATATTCAGAAGCAATAAGCAACACATCAATGAAGCTAGCTCAGGTGTTTCCTCTTCTAGGACCTCCTCACCCCCTCCTCCACCACCCTTCTTCATTCAGAAACATTTATTGAGTATCTAGTATGTGCCAGGCAGTTGGATGCAACAGAAAAAACAAGACTTGAAATTACAAAACCTCCTGCCCCCAATAAGTTTTCTTCTTACAGGGATTATTATATTTTCATGTTGCCTTTCCTTAGTTATTTGCAAATACTAAAATGCAGGAGCGGGAGACTTTAAACTTACTTTGCCTAACCACACCTGTAATGGGTTGGCTGGTGGCCTGCTAAAAGATACATCCTTATCTTAACCCCAAGAATCTAAGAATGTGACCTTATTTGGAAAAAGAATTTTTGCAGATATAATTAAAGATCTTCAGATGAGATCATCCTGGATTAACTGGGTAGGCCCTAAATCCAATGTCCCTATAAGAGAGAGAAGAGAAAATACAAACACAGGAGTAAAGGCCACGTGAAGATGGAGGCGGAGATGGGAGTTATGCAGCCACAAGGCAGGAACATCTGGACCCACTAGACTGGCTTTCCAGAAGAGCTAAGGAAGGGTTCTCTCCTAAAGCCTTTGGAAGGAGTGCAGCCCTGCTGAAACCTTGACCTTAGACTTTCAGCCTCCGGAACTGTAATAGAATATATTTGTGTTGCTTTAAGCCACTAAACTTATGGCAATTTTTTTTTAAAGTAAACTATTTTATTGAATAGTATACATATAGAAAAGTGCCCTACGTAAAAGCATATGGCACCAATTGTTCCCACCTATGTATCAGGCAAGAAATAGAATGTGGCCAGCATTCTAGAAGTTTCTGTCACTGTCCTCTCAGTAACTTCCCTTCCCCACGAGAGGCTCTTGATCTCTAACACTATCCATCAGTTTGTGGTAATTTCTTATGGCAGCCACAGGAAACTAATACAATGCCATACTTTGCAGATAACTGGGTTTAGCTAAGATTTTTAGAATTCGTAAATACTAAAAAGGACTACGGTCTCCCCCACCCCAGGCTCTAACATGTAACTTAAAATAAAAGCATTTCTAAATAGAAAAGCAAATACTTACACTGACATTAAAATAGTTCCCTTTCAACTTTTCTAGTTATAAAATTCTGAAGAGTTCATAAAGTATGTTTGTTCTTTGCTTTTTTTGTTTGTTTTTGTTTTTAGGTATGGGGTCTCACTCTGTCGCCCAGGCTGGAGTGCAGTGGTGGAATCATAGCTCGCTGCCACCTCAACCTCCAACTCCTGCCATCCTTCCATTGGCAGCCCAAAGTGCTGGGATTACAGGCACAGCCACTGCACTCGGTTGCTCCAGCTATTTTAAGCTGAGAGGGGTTTAGTTTAAGGAATCAGGAGCTTCCAAAACCATAGTAAGGATGCAGGAGCCAGGCTGGGCTCCAGGAACCCACTAGCACTGGCCTTTCCTGGCCCTGACACCTCTGCACCATCACTGGGTGCTCTTTATCACCGCCTTGCCCTGTAAGGAGGGGACCTTGACTCATTTACATCCCCCCAGCGTCCAAAGGGCTTTGATTTTCATCAGTGTCAGACAGACCTGCTCGTGAACTCTTGGTTCTGCCCATGACCAGCTGGCTGTTCTTGGGCAAGTTATTTACTTTCTTTGCATGCTGTTTTCCTCCTCTCTGAAATGGTGAATAATACCTACTTGGACCAGACACTTAACTCTCTGTCTCCCCAAGATGGGGATACTAATAATACAAGATAGCACTATGCAGGGCTGTTGTGAGGATTAAATAGTAAATACACTTCAAGTGCTTGCAGCTGTGCCTAACACAGTAGGGCCTCAACCCATGTCCACTGTTTTTATCATTTTCTAAATTAATGGTGGCATATGCAAAGAACAAGTGCAGTGGGGTACATTGGAG
>CAUYSK010034160.1:0-24979 GCA_963575035.1 Avahi laniger | reverse complement strand
GAGTTCTAAGTAGATTCTGGTTATCAGCCCTTTATCGGATTGTAGCATGCAAATATTTCTCCTATTCTGTAGGTTGTCTGTTTGCTCTTGTGACAGTTTCTTTGGCTGTGCAGAAACTTTTTAATTTGATCAGGTGTCATTTATTTATTTTGGTTGTTGCCGTAATTGCCTTTGGGATCTTTTTCATAAATTCTTTGCCTAGGCCAATGTCTAGAAGAGTATTTCCAACATGTTCCTCTAGAATTCTAATAGTTTCACTCCTTAGGTTTAAATCTGTGACGCAGCGTGAGTTGATTTTTGTGAGAGGTGAAAGGTGTGGATCCTGGTTCAGTCTTCTACATGTGGCCATCCAGTTTTCCCAGCACCATTTATTGAATAAGAATTCTTTTCCCCAGTGTATGTTTTGTCTGCTTTGTCAAAGATTAGGTGGCTATATGAGACTGGTTTTATATCTGGGTTCTCAGTTCTGTTCCACTGGTCAATGGCTCTATTTTTGTGCCAGTACCAAGCTGTTTTGATTACTACAGCCTTATAATAAAGTTTGAAGTCTGGTAAGTTGATATCTCCCATTTTATTTTTATTGCCTAGAATTGTTTTTGCTATGTGGGGTCTTCTCTGGTTCCATACAAAGTGTAAAATTAATTTTTATACGTCTTTGAAGAATGATGCTGGTATTTTAATAGGGATTGCATTGAATCTGTAGATCACTTTGGGTAGTATAGACATCTTAACGATGTTGATTCTGCCGATCCACGAGCATGGTATGGTTTTCCACCTGTTTACGTCCTAGGCTATTTCCTTCCTCAATGTTTCATAGTTCTCCCTGTAGAGGCCTTTTACCTCCTTAGTTAAATATATTCCTAGATATTTTATTTTCTTTGTTGCTATTGTGAAGGGAATTGAGTCTTTGATTTGGTTCTTGATATGACTGCTATTGCCGTATATGAAAGCCTCTGATTTGTGTGTATTGATTTTATATCCTTAGACTTTACTGAATTCATTTATCAATTCTAGGAGCCTCTTGGTTGAATTCATGGGGGTTTCTGGATATAATATCATGTCATCAGCAAATAGTGAGAGTTTGATCTCTTCTGTTCCCATTCATATGCCTTTAATTCCACTCTCTTGCCTGATTGCTGTGGCCAGGACTTCCAGCACTACGTTGAATAGAAGTGGAGATAGTGGGCTACCTTGTCTGGTTCCAGTTCTAAGGGGGAATGCATTCAATTTTTCCCCATTCAGTATGATGTTGGCTGTGGGTTTGTCATAAATGGCTTGTACCATTTTTAGGTAAGCCCTATCTATGCCTATTTTGTTAAGCATTCTTATCATAAAACGGTGTTGAATTTTGTCAGATGTTTTTTCTGCGCCTATTGAGAGAATCGTGTGGTTTTTGTTTTTGCCTCTGTTTATGTGGTGAATTACGTTTATAGATTTGTGTATGTTGAACCATCCCTGCATCTCTGGAATGAAGCCCACTTGGTCATGAAGGATTATTTTCTTAATAAGCACCTGGATTTGGTTAGCTAGAATTTTGTTGAGAATTTTTGCATCTATATTCATAAGGGATATTGATCTGTAGTTTCCCTTTTTTGTTGTATCCTTTCCTCGTTTGGTACCAGGGTTATGTTGGCTTCATAAAATGTGTTGGGGAGGAATCCATCCTTCTCGATGCTGTGGAATAATTTCTGTAGGATAGACACCAGTTCTTCTTTGTAGGTGTGGTAAAATTTGGGTGTGAAACCATCTGGTCCAGGACTCTTCTTTCTTGGAATGTTTTTTATTGCTGTTTCAATTTCCGTCCTTGATATTGGTCTGTCTAGGAATTCTATTTCTTCCTGGTTGAGCCTAGGGAGGCTGTGTGTTTCTAAAAATTTGTCCATTTCCTCCACATTTTCCAGTTTGTGTGCATAAAGGTTTTTGTAATATTCATAAATTATGTCTTGAATCTCCATGGCATTGTTGTAACTTCTCCTTTTTTGTTCCTGATGGAGCTTATTAGGGATTTTTCTTTTGTGTTTTTCATTAGTTAGCCAAAGGTGTGTCAGTTTTGTTTATTTTTTCAAAGAACCAACTTTTTGTTTTATTAATCTTCTTTATAGTTTCCCTGTTGTCAATTTCATTTAGTTCTGATTTGATCTTATTAATGTCCCTTCTTCTGCTGGGTTTGGGTCAGTCTGTTCTTCTCTTTCCAGTTCTTTGAGTCGATTCATTAGGTTGTCTATTTGTGATCTTTTTGACTTTTGGATACAGGCATTTATGGAAATAAACTTTCCTCTCAGGACTGCTTTGGCTGTGTCCCACAGATTTTGATAACTTTTGTCACCTTTGTCATTTCGTTCAAAGTATCTTTTGATTTCCGTCTTTACTTCCTCGTTTATGAAGGAATCGTTCACCAGGGAGTTGTTTAATTTCCATAACTTTGTGTAGAGATGAGAGTTTCTGTTGGATTTGATTTCTGTGTTTATTACACTGTGATCTGAGAAGATGCATGGTATGATTTCTATTTTTTTTAAATTTTTTGAGACATGCTTTGTGTCCTAGAATATGGTCAATGTTAGAGAATGTCCCATGAGCTGATGAGAAGAACGTATATTCGGTGTTTTTTGGGTAGAGAGTCCTGTAAATGTCAGTGAAGCCCATTTGTTGTAGAGTTCTGTTTAAGTCCATTATTTTTTGTTAATTTTCTGTTTGGAGGATCTGTCCTGTGCTATTAGTGGGGTGTTGAAGTCTCTGACTATTACGGTGTTGCTGTCTATCAATTTGTTTAGATCAAGTAGAATTTGCTTTATGAATCTGGGTGCACCTAAGGTGGGTGTATACATATTTAGAATTGTTGTGTCTTCTTGTTGAACTGTACCCTTCACCATTATATAGTGACCTCCTTCGTCTCTCGTTACTTTTGTTGATTTAAAAACCAAGTTGTCTGAGACCAAAACTGCCACACCAGCCTTCTTTTGGCTTCCATTTGCTTTAAAGATTGATTTCCACCCCTTTACTTTGAGTCTAAATGCATCCCTGTAGGTTAGATGCGTTTCCTGGAGACAGCAGATGCTTCGCTTATTTTTTTTAATCCATTCAGCCAGTCTATGTCTCTTGAGAGGGGAGTTCAAACCATTCACATTTATTGAGAGAACAGATAAGTGGACTTGCTACTGTTTTTCCTGATTATGAGCATTCCCAGGGTTGGGGCATCTTCTCAAGTGAAAATTTTCAAAAGCATTAAAAGGAAAACAACGGGCTGCTGCAGCCCGAGGAAAGAGAGAACAATCAGGTTAAGCCATAGACAAATATAAAAATCTGGGAAGAAAGTCATTTAAAAAGGAAGTACTTGGAGGAATAGGGCTTTTACAAATTCCTGCATATCTCAGGGATTCTAGATGGGCAAGCACATGCTCAGGGCTGGGTGTATATTAATAAAAAGCCTTAGAATACTGTACACTTCTGACTCTGGATGACCTTCGGACTCCACACAGGCAAGTAAGGAAGGCTAAAGCAGAGTTCTAAATGGCCTGGCTAAGTATTAAAGGAGGCTCCCGAAAGAGTCAATCTGCAAAGACAAAAAGAGTATGTCTCTCTTTTTTATTGTCTCCATGCTTTTAAGGAACTATTTGTCAAAACTAGCTGATCACTAAGCTAGGGGGCCAGCGTGGGTGTCAGGGGCAGAGCGCCAGGGTTCTCCTTCCAACACACAGCTCCTACCTCACTCCCCTTTGGAGTTTCATCCCAGATTCCCCTGGCCTCATTTTTCCAGGTGGAAACTTGTTCCGCAGGAGTAATGTGGCTCCCCACTCCTCCCTGGACTCGAGGCCCCAAGGGTGGAAACTCGTCCGAGACTGCGAAGCTCTCAGTGCAAGGAATGGAGGGTATAGGCTAGCGGGCTCCAGTTGGGGCCCCAGCTGGGGCTGAGGTGGTCCTGCCAGAGCAGGAGCCCCGAGAAATACCCCGAGTGCTTCCCTGTACCATCACCGATTTGTCACAGGCCTGGGAGCAGTCACCAAACACTCCCTAACCACAGTTGTCTCAGCACAAAGAGGCGAGAGCATGGAGGGGCGGACAGTTTCTTGCCTGGCTGATGCTTGATGGATGAGAAAGTCTCCTGCAACCCAGAAAGGCAGCCAGAGTGGAGGCAGGACACTGAAGTCCTCTTTTAGTGTGGTCTGGGGCTCGGCCTAACAGTCCAGGGTCAAACTGCGACAGAGCCAGACAGTATAAAGTTGAATAAGGCCTTCCCCACCTCCTGGCTATGTGGCTTTGGGTGGGCTATTTTACCTGTCTTGGCTTTATCAGGGGGAAACCAGGCTAATTTGAATCCAGACTTACATGTTGCATGGGCAGTGCCTGTCCCTATTGTTGTGCGGGGGTGGGGGTGTTTGGAGACGGAAATCCAGCATTGTCCTTGCCACACGTGTGTCAGGCCCAGGGCAGCGTCTGCTCACCACAGACTCCAGTTTCTCATTCACAAAGATGCCCGAGGCCCTCCCTGGCACAATAGTGCTACTAGCTGTTGGCTTTCATGATGACTATCATTATATGGGGAAGTTCAATAAGTTGGTCTATGTCCTTAGGACTAAGTCATCCCTCTTTTTTCCTGTGCCTCAATTTTCATTGTCTTTATCAGAGGTATAAAGTTGACTCACGTGAAGTTGAAATGTACACAGGTAGAAGAAGTAGTGTTGTCCACTGCCACCAGGGGGCAGCTCAGGCAAGCAAAAGCTCCCAGTACTTTTGGAACCTGCAATCAAGCCGCATGATCACATTTTCATGATCGCAGCTAATATGGGCACTTACTGAGGTCCCTTGCTAGCAGCTTGACTTGGAGGATCTCATTTAATTCTTCTAAAAACCCTGAGACAGAATATTATCATTTTACCCATTATACAGATCAAAGACTTACGTAGCCACACATGACAAAAAATACAGGCACTGTAAAACTAGATCAGAAAAGTCACTAAACAAAAACCAAAACTACATCAAGCAGCAACAACAAACTCCAGTGGATGAAGGGTCTGATGTCTAGAGTTGTCACATTATAATATTCAAAATGACCAACTTGCAACAAAAACTTAGAAAGCATGCAAAGAAACAAGAAAGCCTTTTAACAGGAAAAAAAAATAGAAATTAACTGATGCAGTCCCTGCATTGAACTTACTGGACAAAGAATTTAAATCAACTGCCTTACACATGCTCAAAGAACTAAGGGATGTATGGATACAAAACTAGCAAAAGGAAACTAGCAAAATGATATCGTTACAAGTGGAGAATATCAATAATGAGATATAAATTATAAAGAAAAATCATCCATTTCACACAAGCCCCTCCCTCTCGGAGGGCTTGTAAGTCAGTGGGGAAGCTAGATTGTCCTGTGCGGGACTTGTCCCGGTGCACTTACTGGCTAGGCTGGCGCCACCGTCGCAGCTCCACTCTCTATTGCCTGTCCGCACTTTCCAGGTTTTGTATTCCTATCTCCTGTTATTCTTTTTCCTGATTTGTGTGTCCCCCGCTGAATCTGCACCGATTCCCCTCGCTGTTTTTGTGGGAGAGCGATACGATTGTGTGTAGCAGACCGGGATCTACGTCTTCCTCTCTGGAAGCAGGGATCCGGAGGGCTACCCTAACTCCGCCATTTTCGCGTGGATACGGAGAGGTAGGAACACTCATACACTGCTGGTGGGACTGCAAATTAGTGCAACCTCTGTGGAAAACAATATGGAGATACCTAAATTAGATACAAGTAGATTTACCATTTGACCCAGCAATCCCGTTACTGGGCATCTACCCAAAAGAGCAAAAGTCGCTCTATGAAAAAGACACTTGCACTGGAATGTTCATAGCAGCGCAATTCACAATTGCAAAGATGTGGAAATAAATCTGATTTTTAATGAAAGAATCAGAGTCTGCCACTACCCTCCCCCTGGCCCTCACCGCTACATCTACTGAAAAGGACACATGGCTTTTCCTTGCACTTAAAATACAGTTCAGACTCCTGACTGTGGCCCACAGGGCTCTGGGACCACTCTTCTTGTTGACTCCACTTACACGATGTTGATCACTTTTGTCCTCCTCAAACTCGCTGAGCTCTTCCTTCTACTTCAAGCACTGCGCCCCCAATTCTTGCATGACTGGCTCCTCCTCACTATCCGGGTCTTGCCTGGCTGCCCCATGTAGAGCAGCCCCTCATTCTGCTCTGGTTCATCATATCGCAACTTTCTATCAACAGTCGAGAGTATAAAAATTTTTTGAGGTATATTTAATCAATGAAATTCTATATGGTAGTGAAAAAGAATAAACTATATTTATATTACTAGGATAGATTAACTACAAAAAATAATATTGAGAAATAAAAAGAAGTTTCTGAGAAAAAATATATATAAAATTTTAATATAAGTATGTTCCATGCTGTATTTGGGACAAATTTGGTAAATCTGACAATTCTGATGATTTCAGATTAATTGCTGACATGGTATTTCCTTGACATTTGCATATATATACCACTATATGTAAAAAAAATCATTTAAACTAAATGTAAAATTGGATAGAACTAGGCACTATAACGTTAGAGACACATAGAGATGGAGTAAACCTATAAAGAAAAGAAATGATGATATGTAGTACTAAACTTAGTAGCAGGTTTTCTTTGGGATAGAGAGCAGTAAAGCAGGAAGAAAATTGGATCAAGGAGGGGATAAACACTTTTAAAATATATAATTATAAGGAGAGTGGTATACAGAAACACACACACACGCTCATGCACACAAACACACCCACACACAGAGTATAATTGTACATAGGCATATTTCGGAGATACTGTGGGTTCGCTTCCAGGCCACAGCAATAAACTAAATATCGAAGTAAAGTGAGTCACACAAATTATCTGGTTTCCCAGTGCATAGAAAAGTTATATTTACACAATATTGTAGTCTATTAAGTGTACAATAGCATTATGTTTAAAAATCAGTGCACATACCTTAATTTAAAAAAATATGTTATTGCTAAAAAATATGCTAAAAATCATCTGAGTCTCTGGCAAGTCATAATCTTTTTGCTGGTGGGGAGTCTTGTCTTCATACTGATGGCTGCTTACTGATCACAGCAGTGGTTGCTGAGTGTTGGGGTGACTGTGGCAATTTCTTAAAGACAACAATGAAGTTTGCCCCATTGATTGACTCTTCCTTTCAAGAAATATTTCTCTGTAGCATGTGAAGCTATTTGATAGCATTTTAGCTACAGTAGAACTTCTTTCAAAATTGGAGTCTGAGAAGAGCCTGCACAAGACCGAGACCCCATCTCTACAAAAAAAATAGAAAAATTAGCTGGGCGTCCTGGCATGTGCCTGTAGTCCCAGCTACTCAGGAGGCAGAGGCAGGAGGATTGCTTGAGCTTAGGAGTTTGAGGTTGCAGTGAGCTATGATGATGTCCCTGTACTCTAGTTGGGTGACAGAGCAAGAATCTGTTTAAAAAAATTGGAGTCAATCCTCTCAAACCTCGCCACTCACTGCTTTATCAACTAAGTTTATGTAATATTCTAAACCCTTTGTTGTCATTTCAACAATGTTCACAGCAAATTCACCAAGAATAGATTCCATCTAAACAAACTATTTTCTCTCCTCATCCATAAGAAGAAACTTCTAGTTTTATTATAGATTGCAGCAATTCTGTCACATCTTCAGTCTCCACTTCTAGTTCTCTTGCTATTTCCACCACATCTGCAATTACTTTTTCCATTTAAGTCTTGAACTCCCAAAGTCATCCATAAGAGTTGAAATCAACTTCTTCCAAACTCCTGTTCATGTTGATATTTTGACCTCATCTCATGAACCATGAATATTTTTAATGGCATCTAAAATGATGAATTCTTACCAAAAGATTTTCAATTTTTTGCCCAGATGCATTAGTATAATCACTATCTATGACAGATCTAGCCTTGTAAAATATATTTCTTAAATCATAATACTTGAAAGTCCAAATTATGTCATGAATCCTGGGCTGCAGAATGGATGCTGTGTTAGCAGACATGAAAACATTAGTCTCTTTGTATATCTACATTGGAACTCTGGAGTGACTAGGTGCATTGCTAATGAGCAATAATATTTTGAAAGGAATATCTTTTTTTGAGCAGTGGGTCTCAGCAGTGGGCTTAAAATAGTCACTATACCGTACTGTAAACAGATGTGCTATCATCCAGGCTTTGTCATTTCACTGACAGAGCACAGGCAGAGTAGATTTAGCACAATTATTAAGAGCCCTAGGATTTTCAGCAAGGTAAATTAACAATGGATTCACCTTAAAGTCACCAGCTATCTTATCCCCTAACAAGAGAGTTTATCGGTTCTTTGAAGCTTTGATGCCAGGTAGTGACTTCTCCTCTCTAGCTATAAAAGTCCTAGATGGCATCTTCTTCCAATAATGCTGTTTCATCTACACTGAAAATTGTAGCCACCTCCATCAGTGATCTTGGCTAGATTTTCAGGATAACTTGCTGCAGCTTCTACATCAGCATTTGCTTCTTCACTTTGTACTTTTATCTTATGGACATGGCTTTACTTAAACCTCATGAACCATCCTCTAGTAGTTTCAAACTTTTCTTCTGCAGCTTCCTCAATTCTCTCAGCCATCATATAATTGAAGTGAGTTAGATCTAGTGCTGTATTAAGCTTTAGCTTAAAAGAATGTTGTATCTGGTTTGATCTTCTATCCAGACAACTCAAACTTTCTCCATCTCAGCAATAAAGCTATTTTGCTTCCTAATTATTTCTGTATTCATTGGAGTAGCACTATTAATTTCCTTCAAGAACTTTTCCTTTGTATTCACAACTTGGCTAACTGTTTGGCACAAGAGGCCTGGCTTTCAGCCTAACTGAGCTTTTGATATTCCTTCCTCACTAAGCTTAATCATTTCTATCTTTTGTCTTTAAAGTGAGAGATGTGAAACTCTTCCTTTAATTTGAACAGTTAACAGCCATTGTAGAGTTATTAACTGTCCTGATTTTAATATTGTTCTGTCTCAGGGAATAGGGACGCTCAAGGAGAGGGAGAGAGATGGAGGTACAGCTGGTCAGTGGAGCGGTCAGAACATACAAAACATCTATTGATTAAGTTTGCCATCTTATATGGGTGTACTTTGTGGTGCCCCAAAACCATTACTATAGTAACATCAAAAATCACCATAACAAATATAATAATAATAAATTTTTAAATATTGTGAGAATTTTTAAAATGTGATACCGAGACATGCAGTGAACATATACTGTTGGAAAAATGGCACCAATAGACTTGCTGGATGCAGGGTTGTCATAAACTTTCAATGTGTAAAAAAATCAGTCTCTGTGAAGCATAGCAAAGTCAAGCACCATAAAATGAGATATGCCTGTACTCTTTCAAAACTATAATATATTTCTTCTTCAATTAAAAATTAAAATTTTACCAACTGTTTACATAGTTTTCAGATATTGTTTTCCTGGAGATACGAACCAGCTCATTCTTGACAGAAGAAAAAGGCCCAATTTGAATTAAATTTTCTAAGCTGTTATTGTTGCAAGTCAGAGAATTTGACTCCACTGGCTTCCTTGGAGATAGCATCATAGATCAAATGAAGGGACCAAGAGGCCCCTTGATCCTCCAAAGGTTCACTGAAAAATCACTGACAAGATGCAGATTAATTGGAGAAAAGCATACAAAATTATTTAACATGCATGTACTGGAGCTTTCACAGTGAAGGCCCACAGATGTAGGGGAAATTGTCCATTTTTATGCTTATATTCAACAAAGTATGGACAACAGTGTATAAATATGATTGGACACAAAGTGTATGGTCTAATGCTAATAGATTGAGTAGGGAAACCCATTAGGGCCTGTGTAGATTCATCTTGTCCTCTCAGAGTGTGCATTCCCTCCTTCTAGGAATGGGGCAGGATCCTCTCTGGAATGGGCATCTTGTAACCTACAGTGAAACAAGGTAGGTCAGATAATTTCTTTATGGACAGTTTTTACACAGATAGGGCAGAAGAAATGTTAGAGCAATATTTTTAGATTTTACGGCTGCCTTTCAAGAAAGGGGGGCTCTGGTTTCTATGACTAGCCTTGGGGAAGAGGGATTCTAGTTTCTTTGGCTAGCCTTGGGGGATAATTGGACATAGAGGCAGGAGGGCAGGAGAAGGTCAGAGAAAAACTTTTGCTTCTGAGACTGTTTCTGAGGCCTTCATTTTGGGGTATTGTTTTCTGAGTTCCAACAAAAGAATTCCAGCTTTAGCCATAGAACAGTCCTTAGGTCAAATTAGTTACATTCAAATAGATTAAAAGAACTTTATAGGAGTTTTAGAACGAAGTCATCAAACCTCTTTTAAGTTGATCATTAACTTTCCATTGAGCAATTTTGTATTCATGAATTCTATTCTTCATTGAACATAATAAATATTATGATAAATGAAGTACCAGCAAATTAGTGGCATTGTACTGTGATAAACATCCAGTTAAGGTCAATCTCACCTCTACGCCCACTACATTCAAAGTCTGAAATCAAAACTAAAATCTTAATTCTGGGTTTCAGTAGAGTTGTGTTGAGGAAATAAAACAAAAACCGGAATCTTCTCCCAACCCAGACAAATCTCTCCACAATGATAGTAGAGAAAGAAAGCAGTTTTCATTATTTGATAAGCATTAAACCAGAATGTGATAGGCATCGCAGGTCATCTGCTAAGAGATTGCAAAGACGGAAAGAATCTCATCTTTTTATATAAAGAAGCAAAAAATATTTGCATAAACCATTTCAAGATAAGTAATAACTAGACCTCAAATAAGAGGACTTGACAATAGCATTTGTAACATATAGTTTATCCTGAATTCATCCACTAATTGAGGTGACCATCTGTATAATTCCTTGGCTTTTCCCAGAGGTAAAACAAATCTTTATATCTTTGATATAACAAATCTCTCATATCTTTATAATAAGAGGTTGTTCTGCAACTTGGAGCAAGATGTCCACTAAAGTTAGGGTCTTTCTCTTCTACAGAAACTGGAACATAAGGGTGCTATTTCCAGTGATGTGTACATTTTAGGAAGGTGGCTTCCAAGTTTTTAAGAAAGACATTCATGAGTAGTAAAGGGGATAAAAGGCTAGCTGACAAAAGACCCGTCTTGTCTTCAAAAGTGTTTGTGTACATTTTTTAAAAGGTGAGGAAACTTACAAGTTTTCTAAATACTCTAAAAAAAGAAATCTCTTCCCTTATTTTCACAGGGAGAATTAAGCCACTTATTTTTTTGTTTGTATTTGTTCTTACACTTGTCAGATAAAACTTGAAATGTCTAGATAAATTTGAATTTCAGATAATTATTTTTGCTACATCTTTTGCCATATTTGAGGCAAATTTGGTAAATCTAGCAATCTTGGTTCCAGATTAATTATTGGCATGGTACAGAGGAGAAAACCCTAACAAAGCAGTACTTCATGCTCAGTAATTCAAATTGGGCAGAAGATACCACAGCCACATCTAGAAGATTCCAGAGATTCAGACAAAAGACACCCAGGCTCTGCTTTCCCACGTGAGCTTCTTTTGTGAGAGCTCTGATACTTCTTAAGTCATAAGAAGAGAAGGCAAGCAAAGGCAGCTAGACCTGGGTGAGATTGCAAGACACTCCACATACAAGAACCTCATGCAAATAGTAAATAAATTTTAAACATCTTTTTTGGATAGAGATGTTAGCAGAATGAGAGTAAGAACTTGAACATATATTATTTTAAAAGTCATTTAAATTAAACAATTTTCATAAAATACCATACCTATTTTGTACATTGCAAGTATTCTAATACAACTAGAATACTTAATATGAAGATCATTATCTCTGTGAGGATGAAAAGACCAAGGAATAACTAACAGCCCATCCCAGGCTGAGCGCTGCTTACACTTGTTCTTTGATATGCAACTGGAGCAGCTGTTCCCAGACCCTAATCACTTGAACTCACAATTATTCTCAAGACTTTGCTCAAAAACACTTATTCCATTTGTCATTATAAAGCTTTACCACATTGATCTTAGCAAGTGCTATTATTTCTCTGAAGTCGAAATTCCCTGTGCTTGTACCTGTCTTATGAATAAGCAACATGGGGATTATGAACAGTTCTCTCTTGTACGGTCTCCTCTCTAATCTTGCTTCCTAAATCCATATTATTCAGCTGTTAAGAAAACTGAATGGTGATGATTTCAAGGTTTGCAAGCACTTAAATTTAAAAAAGAAACTATCGTCAGCATACAACATTGGCAAATAAAAACTTTGGGTTCTCTTCTTCTCTTCAGTTGACCTAATGAAAGGAAGACTATGGGTTCATCACTGTGTCTCCCAAGGGACAATCTTCAGGACTGTCAATACTGGAGTAGGTTAACTAAACTTCTATAAAAAGAAAAAAAAATACTCTATAAATCATTAAATTATGTTTCCTAGTGAAACTTATACGTGTACAACGCATATATCCACATCTGGCCAGGGATGCTACAGTTGGCTGGAATGTTTCCATGCCTTAATAATGTGTGTATTACATTGATTGATAACATAAGTCATCCCTTGTTTCCTTTGATCTCCTATCACTTGCTGGAGTGCCTGATGGCTGACTTCACCAGCAGGTGCACATCACTAGACAGAGTCTAGCCAGGAGAAACAGGGAAAAGAAACAAAAACCTGTCTGTCAAATATGTGTGATCAAAAAGAGATACTTTACAGGCATATTATCACTGTCAGATAAATGAATAGGTAAGTGAAATAAATGGGATATGAAATTAGAGAAGAAAAGAGACTTTTCAACTTAAATTTTAAAAGACAGAGTAATGCTGAGGGTAAAATTATTTATGAATGCCACATTATTTTACAGTCCAAAGCATTGAAACAATTTTCACATAATTTATATCTTTTCTCTTTTGTAGTATTTATGCAGTTTGGAAGCTGAGTAGTATGTTGTTAGTGGTTTAACATTCTTTTGATTTTTTTTCTTCTTTGTAAAGCAACAAGCTAATGCTATCATAGGATTAGGGCATTTTAGATCAGTGTACCTGAATATCCCTATACATCAGTCATGTTTTCCTTTCAGTTACACCATACTTTCTATTGTATATGAAGGAAAATAAATTACATCATCTGGATATCTTTGAACGGTATGAACTTAAAAGGTAGTATAAAATTTAGTTTATATTGTAATGCTCTGCTTTTATTCACTGTGGATCATACCAATGATCTGAGATAGCATCCTACTGTTATTGATAATTGCAGCTCTGGCCGAGAAGGCTTAAGCACCATTATCAAAATTACAAAGTAAATAAGTCCCAGTTTCTTCTCAAGGTCCTTCCACTATGATGCCGCTTAACCATTCCTACAATCTTGTCCTAAAGCACTCAAACACTTGCTCAGTCTTAGCCTTTGTAGAAGAGTTCTATGTCCAAATAATTAAAAAAACAAAAAACAAAAAACAAAAAAAACTAAACAGGGCATTGTAATTTCTAAAGCTTTTTATAGAAATAAACAATAGTTCTATATTTTCCACTTCTAGGTTAATTTATGCATTCTTGTCTGTGAGAGACATTGTTTGTATTTTGCACTGAAGTGACAAGCACCGTGACCTAACAGGTCTTTTGCCCCTCCAATTTCTAAGATTAAACCAAATTGTTATGAAAAGTTATTTGTACAGGAACACTTATACTAATGAAAGAAGCTTATATTGAACCTTGGCGTTTCAGAGTGCAACTCCTAAGGGAGTCGTTGACAACCTTTCATCCTCAGAGCCTTACCTCTGACGAACTCTTCTGGCTACTCAGCTTTTCTCGTGTCAAGAGCATGAGTTTTCCCTCTTCTCTCTGCCCTTCAGGAGTCCTCATCATCTTAATTGCAGTGAATTATTTGACTTACCTTAAACAGAAAACTCTCTTTCTCTCTTCTTCCGCTGTTTTCATGCTAAATGCTAACCTACGTTCAGAACGTTTTATAGTAATTTGATTAAAACCCAGTGAAACTGAACACAAGGGAGAGAATAGAATATAAAAGAAGATAACCTAAAGGAGATCAATTTAAATCTATTTTTAAGCTTATTAATAAAATGAGGCTTGCCTTCTCCCTACATTAATGTACCTTCTGGGATTTACAGCAATAGACCAGCAGCAATTTTTTTTTTTTTTTGTGATATGTTTTGTCTTTGAGCACCGCTGTCTTCCATTAGGAAAACCTCAAACTTTCAGTAGTATCACATTATTTTCTTCAACTTTCTTTAGTTTTTTTGGACCTGGCTAAATATGTGTTCTTTATTCCTTCTGGAAGTCCAGTGCTATTCTGGCCACAAAAAAAAAAAAATTCCCCCCAATATTTAGGAGTAACTCTCAAAATAGCAAATAAAAGTTCTCCGTTTGCTTAGTTTGAATTATTTGCATTTCACCTTATGCTTATTGTTCTGATTTCTCTCCTAAAAGATAAATGATAAAATGAAGCTACTGTCAACAAAGAAACAAACCTGTCCTCCATTTTTCTCTAACCTCCTTAGTGCAAACACTTAATTTTGCATCAATCTTAAAAAAGAAATTCTTTCTCACATATTTAATATAAAAATAAAAGCATTGATGCAATGTAAATATAAAGGATTAGAATAGAATTGGCAAAAAAAAAGTAATTGGTAACAGAAGAAAATGAATAAATGCCTTATAAAGAAGACGTTAGGTCACAGAACTGAGGAATTTGTAAGTATAAAGTGTATTGCTTTGAATTGCAATAACCAAAGCTGCGTTATGAACTTACGCAACACTCCTAGTCAAAAACTGCTAATCCAAGATCCAACAGAATAAGTCTTGAACGGGCAGGATCTATGATGTCCTTGAAGAACTTTGTTTTTGTTTATTTCTTTGAAAATAGTTTATTTACATACTTGCTAGAAAAACTGATTTGGGATAATATTTTTCTTTTTTAGATATACGTATTTTTAAAAAGTAAAGTTATATATAGCAATTGCCATACGTAGCAAGAAAAAGTGCCATGACAGAGAGTGTTTATTTAAAAGGTTTTAATAAGTTTGAACAAAACCTACAAAATGATGTTTATTAAGTCAGGATTATTACTGTACATCTTATTACACTATTGGCTTATTTTAAAATTATTTGAATTTTATAAGATGATAATCTATCGTACAGTTAGTCCCACAGAAGGTGTCCTATGTAAGCATGAATGTCAATGAAATAAATAATTGTTTTAAAAAGACTGATCAAGTGTTATTAATGATATTCCATAGGGTTTTATTTTAGATGCCTCTGTATCAACTCTGCTGGTTAAAATATTAGTTCTTTGATTTCTGGAAATGTCTGTTATACTTTCTTCTAGTTTGATTTACAGTAATTTTCTGCTGATATAATTTGCAAAAAACCAAATCTTGCCGCATGTTATTTACAACAGTTTCTGAGGGCAGAGCCTATAAAAATTGAAAACAATGATTTTAGACAGAAAAAATGCTACCCCATGGACCCACTAGAAATACTTCTCAATTTTGCTGCTACAATGAAAATTCCATCTCACACTCAGTAAAAGATGTCCTTGAAGTAGCCCTTCATTATAACAGATGGCACTCAATTTGGTCATTTATAAGGGAGATATCAATTTGTCTCCCAAAATGATGAGAATGCTGACAACATAAAAAGCATACAAGGCCAAACATTTATGAATTGACAAACTATGAAGTGGAATAAAGGTGCTCAAAGGTGCTCGTTATGGGACCACTGTCGCCAAACACAGCAAAAACACAGTTCAGGATTTTTAATACTCCTTCATTACTATGCAATCGATACTTAGTTATGTATATATAAGCAAAATGTGCCACACTTGTAGAAGTGAAAGCAAAAGGCCAGAATATGTTTAAAGTTTATGAGATGATTGCAGCTATGTAATCATCTAATAATTAGCTGAAGTCTGGTTTAGGCATTCACTGTTAACTGTCGCCTTTGGTGTAACCAACCTTCTAAATACAGAGAAGTAAAGAGTAGATAGAATAAATACTTTTAAAAGAAAAATATTCCTTAATTTTTCCTTAACATTCATAAATTGGCTCAAGTAAGAGGGAAAATAATCTTTGCACACAAAGTCTATTTTTCTTTTCTGTTGCCCATATATAGTATAACACAGCTTGATTCTACCCGTGATAAAACTAGGCAGAACACCTTGACCTGGACCTTCACAATCACCTTGTTTATATTTCAAGAATAGACTACCAATGGCTTAGCATTTTTAAATGTTTGTTCTTATTTTGATTCAGCCTCATCTCTCCTCTCAAACTAAAATTCTCCCTTTATTAAATATAAATTTCATGCAGCAGAATATGTGAAAAATAATTTGAACTGCTATGAATTAGTGTACATGTATGTATATAGAATTATATATGTACACTGCATATTAATCCTCTATATACTTATATATAGATACAGATACATAATTTTAAGATGATTTTGTTTTCTTTGAATATCTTTTAATTTTTTTTTTAATTTCAAATTATTGAGGGAGTACAAATGTTTTTGGTTACACGGATCACTTTTGTAATGCTTGAGTCACAGCTATAAGTGTGGCCGTCACCCAACAAGTGTTCATTGTACCTGTTACATAGGTTTTTGCCTATCTCCTCCTCCACTTGCCCTCCTCCTTGATTTCCACTGAGTTTTATTTTCTTTTGTACACCTGTGTGCCCATTGGTCACTGCCCATAGAGAGAGTATATGTGGTGTTTGTTTTTCCATTCTTTAGATGCTTCACCTAGGATAATGGTCCCCAGTTCCATCCAAATTGTTGCAAAATGCATTAATCCATGTTTTTTATGGCTGCATAATACTCCATGGTGTACACATACCGCATTTTGTTAATCCACTCATGTACTGATGAGCACTTGGGTTGATTTCACATCTTTGCTATTGTGAATTATGCTTCGGTAAACATTAGATGACAGGTATCTTTTTTGTAAAATGACTGTTTTTCCTTTGGGTAGATAGATACTCAGTAGTGAGATTACTGGATCAAATGATAGGTTTACTTTTAATTCTTTGAGGAATCTCCATAGAGGTTGTACTCTCATCATTCACAAAAATTAATTCAAAATGAATAAAAAACTAACATGTAAGTCATGAAACCATAAAAATTCTAGAAGGAAATGTGGGAAAAAATCTTCTAGATATCAGCCGAGGCAAAAAACTTACGACAAAGACTCCAATGGCAATCACAACATCAACAAAAATAAATAAATAGGATCTGATCATATTAAAAAGCTTCTATACAGCTAAGGAAATAATCAACAGAACAAACAGATAACTTACAGAATGGGAGAAAATATTCACAATCTATACATCTAATAAAAGGCTAATATCCAGAATCTACAAAGAACTCAAACAAATCAGCAAGAAAAAAACAAACAACCCTATTAAAAAGTGGACAAACTTTTTAATGAACAGAAGCTTTTCAAAAGAAGATAGACAAACTGCCAATAAAATGTGGAAAAATACTGAACATCACTAATCATCAGGGAAATGCAAATTAAAATCGCAATGAGATATCACCTTACCCAAGTTAGAATGGCTTTTATTAAAAAGTCCAAAAACAATAGATGGTATGGATAAGAGAGAAAGGAATGCTTAGATACTGTTGATGGCACTGCATATTAGTTCTTTGAACATAATAATAGTGGATCAAGAAATACTTCTGAACTGAACTACTTTGCTTATGTCTTTATTTTGATACATCATTGTATTGATATTATCTTACTGAATAAGGAGGAGCCCAGGTGTCATGACAAAAGCATAGGATAGTAGAAGCAGACTATGCTGATGTTTAATTCAAGTACTTTGTTCATATTCTTCTCCTTTAAAAATATGCCTGTTAATTTAAAACCATTTTAGAGAATTTAAGTGATAAAATTATATATCAATGAAAGATACAAATTATTAATTAAATGATATCAGGGTATCAAAAAGACATGAAAATCAACTTATTGTAGATAAGTTGTATTTTCAAAAATTCATAATTTGAAAGCAAATATAGTGTAACTGTAACTAATCATCCCAAATATCTGGCCGTATTAATAAAAAACAGTTTTGTTTTCCATTAATATATGATCACCCTGAAAATTATTTAACTTTCAACAGAATACTGCTTTAAGTTTCTAGTCTTCCTTTCCTAGGTAAGTTATGATTTTACCTTAGGTGATTAGATTTTATTTGGCTTATGACATTTTATTATACGAATTTACTCCTCTAATCTGTCAGAAACACTGCTCTTAAGTTGAAAATATTCATGTTGATACAATAGCCTTAGGCCTTTGTGCAGCAACATTTAGTTTTTCTGTAATGATAGTAATCTATTGAGTTGGATAAATATAAAGTAGAAAATGGCATATTACGAAAGGGTACTTAATTCATAAGGCATAACATTATTATTAATTTTCATGAACACAACTATGGTAAAAATATCATTTTAGCATTTTGAGATTACTTATATTTTTATTTCCCCCATCATCATAAATCAGTATTAATTAATAAATTGTAGTATGGCTAGGCTCATGAGCTGTTCATTTTTAAAAATTAAAGTTATTCTGATCATTTAAAAAACAACTAGATTATTTGCATCTATTAAAATTATTTTTCTTGCTATTATAAATGAAAATTACTAATCTGTAGTATAATTAGGTTCCTTTGTCATTTTTAAAATTAAAAATTTTCTGATCACGCATGATACAATTACGTTATTTATTTATATCTATTACAATTAGATATATATAAACATAAGAACTTTTATATTTATTCTGTTTTTTGTCATGACAGATACAATAATAAATAATGTGTGTTGAATATATAATCTCTAACTAGCACCAGTATTTTGCAACATTCAATATGAAACCAAAATTCACTTAAGAAAACAATCTACTCTTATTCCTTCATTGGATAACCAAGGATCATACATAATGCAATAGTGCAATTGCTAAGAGCAGGATTAATCAAGTTAAAGTTTAGGAATATTGACTGTCAATTTGTTTTAACAGTTTTATTATAGAGAAGGCCTTCAATTTGGTTACTCTCCTTTAAAATGAAAACAAACTGTTGCCTTGCTATATGTTTAAATTAAGCATGCTATTTTGGCCTTGACACATACAAAATAAGAACATTATTCAACAGCAGCACAACTTGTCTGTGTATCAGTTAGAACTACTGGAGCTTAGTGTCCTCTGTAGACATTGAACGCAATTACCCGATGAGTAGAAAAGGTGATTGTTTTTCACTGACTTGAAAGGGCATATGCAACAATTAAAAAAAATCTTTTAAAAAACTGGCTTTGCGCTTTTGAACCTGGCTTGAGAGAATGATGACTGAAGCAGTTTTTAATGGAATTGCATTTGGATACCCTTAGCTAGACCTTAGGAAGAGTTCCTCTGCTCCTGTGTATTTGACAAGCATTTGACGATTGAAGATCCTTTACAATTACACTCAGGTCTTTTCATTCACATGCTCACAAAAAATTATGAATGCAAAGAAGTAGTAATAAATAAATATCACATGCTAAATTTAAATTCTCTAAATTTACACAATTCTTCTATTTATATAGAAATGTAAATGAGAAGTCAGGCTGTTCCAGATTACCCTACCGCTATCACTACCATTTGCATTTTAATCAACTAAATGCAATATTTCATTTGTAGGTTTTTAGGCCTGACAGCAATAATGTGAAATTAAATTTATTTCATTGAAAATTATCCTGTTAAATAATTTCTAAATAGTAAAATATAAAAGCCTTTTCCTTTCATGGGGACTATGATGGTTAGAAACAATAACTCAATCCATTCTGGGTATCATCACTAATAACTATTTAGTAATAGTGTAGAACAAGCATTGCAGGGTTCATTCCATGTTATGGAAATATTCAGAATACATGACCTGACAATTACAAAGTCAGAAAGTTCTTTATATCTCTAGATACCTTGAAAAAATTGAGTATTTCTAAACTTGTCGTCTACATCAAAAGTATTGTGAATGCCTAACGAATTACCTGATAATATTGAAAGCTCCTAAGGCTCCAAAAGTACTATTAAGGACCTGCCCTGTAATAGCAGGAATTTGTTCCTTAATGTCAGATTACAGTGTGACAATCTACTTTGATTTTCATATACCTAGATATGATGGACTCTAAAAACTGAAATCAAAAAGGAGACAAAGCTTATTAGAAAGGTTTATTATTGCCAAATGAAATCATCTTTGTTCTTCTTTCATCAATAAGAAGTTTCCAGGAGTAGCCATAAGATCCATGTATTTTAAAAATAAAATTTAAGAACTGTGCATTTATCAGTAAATGAACAGAGAGACAGAAAAAACTACAGACTCCGTTCTTTGCCATAGGTGCTCACTGACACAAAGGTGTATTGGTCATGTCGTTGGGCAAAGCTTAAGTATAATGTGAATAGAGATTTTCCCATGCCTGATTATTCAGATTGTCTCTGCCTTTGCCTGGAATGAATCCTTCCCTGTCCCCTCTCCATATGTCTACCTGGTAAACCTCCTATAATCCTTTTAAGTTAAGTATTTGTTATTAAAACATTTTCAGATGCTCCAAGAACTTTGAAGTGCTATTTTGAGTATTATCGTGTTATCATATTAAAGCTATGATGATGTATTTTCAATATAAATGTCTCCAGCACTAGGCATGCTCATACACAGATACTCTGGCCACTCAATATCCATGTAAATCTTTCCGTCCATGTTTAAGCTTCCATACAACTATCTCAACAACACCATGCTTATACCTCTCAGGATGCAACTATCCCACCTCTTCCCTAAAAGGGGTGCATGAGATCATATCATTTACTATATTCTTCTGTGAATAAAGTCAATTCCTTTTCTAGATTAATTGTAGCACTTCTTCAATAATTTATAAACGTCAAATATCGTATTTTAGCATCATTACAAGACCTTCTCAACATATGGCCATCATTAAAAGACTGTGAACTGGTTCAGTTCTGGCTCACTCTCTGTTGTGGTAACTCAGTGGTCGTTTGTGCTCACCAGATGTGCAGTTTTTCTGATTATATGTGCAAGTAATATGATAAAGACTCCCCGTTTAAGACACCCTGGTTAATTACTCACCAATAAGTGTCCCTGCAAGTAAAAACATTGCAACTGTCACTCTGCCCTATGTCTACCCAGTCACTACATCTGCCATTTCAGGATTAAAATTAAACTTGGCAAAATGAGAAAGTCAAGGTCAACAGAAGCCACTGCCATCATTATCCCGAACCTGGGAAGAACAGACACCAAGGAGCTTTGTTAGGATACTGGAGCTTTCCTTATCAACACATTTTCAAAACGTTTGAAGACATTTTCAAGGTAGTGTCTTCTGAGTCCTCACATGGAACATACTATATCATTCATGGTAACTTGACACCAAGATAGCTATCTCTCTACAGATCTGAATTCCTTCTTCTCTAGTATACCAGGGACATCTGGCAATCAAACTCATTGAATATAAGCCACTGTTGAAGCTAGGTTTCAGAAAACAAACCAAAAAGTGTTCAAACCATTCCAAGTTGCTTGATTTAACACGCTGAGTCAGAATCTCTGTTACATGCACCTGAAGGGACAGATTTTGCTTGATCGAATGTTACGTTCTGTTCTTCTTAATCTAACACCCTTAGGATGCATCCCCATGAATAATGTCTAGGTTTCTGCCTATATAAACTAGCAAACATTCGTCAATCCTTCAGTGTATAAACTATCTCCTCCCAAGTCATTCTTTATATTTGTTCCTCAGCATTATTCGTAGATTTGCTCTAGTTATGGGTCTTGAAGGGTAGGGGGTTCTGCAGATTCAGGGCCTTTAAAGCCTCTGCATGTTGTGAGCCAACAGTGAAGAACGACACCGGAGGACCAGAGAAAAGAGGTATGAGTTTATTCTTACTCGGGGGACTTATGTGCAAGGCACGGGTGGCGGCAGGCTGGGCAATCCTCCGCACCGCACCCAGAAATAGCAACTGGTTATACAGACAAGTGCAGACAAAGAAACAGTAACTCGAGGGTACGGTGTGCTTCGCTGAGTCTAAACAGCCAGGCACGGGATCTCCAGGTCCGGCAGGACCTTCTTCCATAAAAGTCAGGTGTTCTTAGTTGCATTCCATGAAGGGGGTGGCCAGTCCCTTGCAGCTTTCTTTGTTTTAACTTTCTCTGCCTCCTTGGGCTGGATTGGGGCCAGGATTTCCAGTTATCCCACCAGCGGTAAGTAGTATGTGAAAACTGAAAAATAAACCTTATTAAGTAACTGCCTAGAGTTATTACAGAAGTTTTAAGCAAGAGATAGCTAGTATGTTCTGAAGTGTAAGAGTCGTCTGTTGGTTAAAAAAATAAAAAAGAAGGTTTGATGTTGGAAAGGTTCTTAGATTCACTGGGATCTGTCCAAATTTCTTCAATTACTGTGTTAGTGATCCCAATTCTTACCAGACAGTGTTTTGCATAAGTCACTAGATGAGGCTCTAACTTCTGTGTTGCAGGATTATATTTTATCTTATTTATCTAAATTGTTCTCTGATCAGGCCTTGATCTGAGAGTTTAACAACCTGATCTCATGGTATTATTTTTCATTATCTCCAGTACAGTCAGAAGCAGTCAACTCATCTCATAGTTCTTACAGGTATTACTCACCATAGCTGTTAAGTAAAAGCTTACCTTTACTAATTACCTCATCCTAGGCAACAGGTAGTAGTTTAAGTAACCATTTGCATTTTCATGCAATGGATTACTTGAGTCTTATTTTCCAAATGTAATGAGACCAATATTTACAATAAGGTCAGATAACCATTCTCAAATTTATAGGTTTGAAGGTCTATTTCCTGGTGTCACTTCCATCAGCACACATGTCAGTTGATATCCTGTCGGTAAAAGAGACACGACTCTGACTCTTGATGTTCCAAGTAGGAAGATAATTAGCCATAATGGTGTTACCTGCACAGAAGAACGAAGGAGTGAAAGGGAAGAGAGACAGTTACATCAAACTCAGGAAGCCGCTATATACACTGAACTCTTGAGCCCACACATTTTGCTTGAGTTGCTGGAGATTCTACGGCTACCATTCCTGCAATTGTTCCACATCACTACTACTGAGCAGAAATCCAGGATCCTGCTTCCCTCCGGCTGCTGCTGCAACTACTGCTAATGTAGCTGAAATCTGCAGGCACCTGCAATCACCTTGAGTTACCCAACTCAATTGTTGCTACTGTCAAGGGCATCTCCAGAAGCAGAGAAATGATCTTACTTTTCCTCCGCCTTTCAAACTCTCACTTGTGCCTCTCAGTGTTGGTATATTTTGTGTACATATTTTGTATACAATAAATTTCAGCTTTTTTAAATAGACAAGATTGATTTCGAATGTCTCAATTTTTAAATATGTGAAACAAAGCTCAAATAAGATAAATTAAATTAAAAAAAGAAAAATTATAAAGATCAATCTGAGGGCTTGTAAGGAAGAGGAAAGTAAATGTCATAAACTTTGTCTTAAATTGGGAGGAGAAATCATGATTTCATACATATGAGCATCAGAGTATTTTGACCTGGTATTACCAGTTACTTCCTTTTCCCAGAGCATTTTCTCTATTCAAAAATTATTTCTCTATAGAGATCATATATATGAAAATATTTTGCAAACTGTAAAGCAAAATAGAAATACTGTGTTGCATGATTATTTATACCAAAGTATTAAAAATGTCTAAAATTCTTTGGAATATTATAATTGTTCCTATTTTGAAACATAATGTAAATCCTATCATTGGGACTTTTTTGATTTTCTTCATGTAGAGGAGAAACATTGCTTCTGGAGAAAACTTTTAAAAGATACATAGACTAACATTGTATTGGAAAGGGAAAGTCATGGAGAATCATGCAAAAGTAATAATTTTTGAAATTGATTCAAAGAAGAAACTAATAAAAATATAAATTTTTCCTGTCATGCAAAATAGTTTATTCTATAAATGTCATTGCTGACAATATTTAGGGGTCAAAACACTTGTAAGGTCAGCAGACAGCTCTGCTTTCATATAGACATCTGTAAATTTTTAAAACTGGAATCTTCAGAATTCTCTGCAAAACTGAGAAGAATATCGGTACCCAAAGATCTATGAAATGTTTAATGTCAGCAAGCATTACAAACAAATAAATATAGATTTCTCAATAAATTTCAAAGCACCATGTCTAAAATTTTAATTTATTCTGATATTTATCAGTATGTTTGTCCACTATACTTTGGGACATAATATCAGTCCAATAATTACCTTACATCAATTTATTTAGATGTTTGCTTTATTTTATTTTTTATCGCATATGTGTGTATGTTTGTTCTTATTATTCTTTCCCGATTCTTTATCTTACTCTTTCTTATTATCTTCTTTTTAGACTCTCACTAGATTTTTTAAAAAATTTTCTCCCCTATATAGTTATTAACTTACTTTATTTTTAGTTATATAGGTAAGGTATTTGATAAAAAAATGTTAAATGATCAATATCAGTAATCCACCCTGTTACATGCCATGACAAATGTGGATTCCCACACACTCCCACCCTGTCCTTGAATAAAGAGGTGCAATTTACAGGGGAGTTGAATGAGACAAGTACAAAAATATTATAGTACAGATTAGAGTAATACAATTGCCATAAGGCTAAAGAGAAAAGATATTTTCAAGATTCAAACTCAAACTTCTCTGAACCAATAGAAGAATTTCCAGTAAAATGTCCTTAATATTATAACAGATACTGACTTTGTCTCAATATTATATAGAACAGCTCAATTTCATTGTTTGAAAATGTATTCATTTAAAAATTGCCTCACTGTATAAAGGTGGGATCTACCTCCCTGTTTTAGCTCATGATGGATGAAAAAGAGTTGTGGGCAAAAGTGCTTAAGGAGGGAATGGCAATACCAAACCACAAAGACTGAAAAGCACAAGAATTCTTTGACAATGATAA